>VDFB02265897.1:0-26593 GCA_007258455.2 Sequoia sempervirens
ATTGGGGGTATTTTCATTTTATGTTCCTTAGGCTTTTAGGATCACATGTATCCTTTTTCCTCTTTTATGTTTATTCTTTTATTAGGCTTGTGCCTCCACAAGTGCATGCCCCCTATGAGTTTCCAAAGGTTGTAGAGCTTTCCTTTTCTTTGTGTGTTTTTATATATGCTTTCTTCAGCTTTCAGGGACCATAATTTTATCCATCTTCAAGTTATCCAATGTCAACTCCCACCATGTGTCATGCCGGTGCAATTTCCTAAGTAGCATGGGGTGAGACATGTGATCACTTCATGGGGTTTTCACTAAGTAGCTTGATGAATTTTTGAAGGAAAAAATTCCATTGTCCCACATAGCCTAAAATTTTTCACGTAGGATCTTATGGTGTTGGGAATGACATGTTCAAATAATGATACCAAGTGTAGATGTATTTGGCCTTTCCCAAGCCTTGCAAAAGCCAATGTCCACTCTATACCACTTACCAATGCTTGTAGATGATCATATCATATTTTTTTAATCATAGTTTGTCATGACGTTACATTCTTCCTCTATTAGTGAAAATTTTTCATAGGTCCTAGGTTTCCAACTCAACAAGTTGATGCACGATTATCATGAATGTAACAACTCAAATTTTATTATCAAAATTTTTAGGAAAAATCTGATTTTGTTAGGATCTTAGGGAAACATTTTTATTTCCACTTGTTGGGTTTTTTTGTTTAAATATGTCGAGAGTGCTCTATTCTTATTCACTTCCCTTGTCCTATAAAAGGTAATTTTTGAGCCTCTCCAATGGTAGAATATTTTTATACAAGTTGTGTTATCCTATATTATTTGTAATCAATTTTCAAGATAAATGTCTAAACTGGTTATTCGACCTTAACATATTTTGTATTTTTTATCATATCAAAGTAATATAAGGAAGAAATGTATTAGACTATGCCTAGGTGGATTTTATCTTGTATTTTTCTCTCTATTCACATATACTCATGCTTTGTGTTATTTCTCATCTTTTTTGATATAGTTTTGATGATTTATTCTTGTTAGTTAATATTCCAATGTAGGAGAGAAGCTTTCAACAATGTCATGATTGTCAATGAGCGCATCTTCTAACACATAAATACCTTTGTCACATGTAGGAGAGGTATTAGGAGAAGCGAAATTATGATTATCATGATTTTCTATACTTTCATCTTCTTCTATCACAATATTCCAACAAATAGGAGAGATAAGAGGGGGTGCAGATTTAAGGCAAGTGTCATTCTTTTCACTTTCTTGCACTAAGAGATTCTCATAGCTAGGAAATGTATTGAAAGAATGACTAACATGCTTATTGACTATGTTTTTCTTTGCAAATTTGGAAAAGATAGAAACTAACATTTGTGCAAAGTATTCTATAAAAAATCAAAATGGAAAGAGACATAAAATGCAATGACGTAATGACCTAGAATGAAATGTGTAAATACAATGTTTTAGACTCTAAACAAGGCAATTTTATGATTACACTATGAAACAATCTAAAAATGAAATGTTGTAAATCACATTTTGAGATTTGAAAATACACTAAATGAAGCAAATTAAGCTAGATTAAATGAAATCAATAAAAGAAAAACTCAAAAAAGTAAAATAGATAGCTAACAGTAGCCAACATAAACACATAAATGATGTTTTTAATGTCTCTAGGCGTAATGACTCAACTATTTTGGTAAGTGTAGAAATTTGATCTCGCAAATTTTTTTCTTGATTTTGATCTTGATTCCCTTGATGTATTTGATTTTATTTTTGTTCATGCAAATTTGGGATGCATACTTGTGATTTTTGAATGGGATCATGGAAAAATTGATTTTGGACATTGTTATGATTTGGGATGATGTTCAGATTTGGCATGATAGGTCGAAATTGACCATTGTTCATGTTTGGAATATTTGTGTGATTTGAAAATGTGTCCATCCCAAAGTTTGGTGGGTTCATGTTTCAAAAAATTGTACATGGTACATTCTCATTCTATTTGTAGGGATTTTGTGGGATGACATTGTTCGTTTGAGGGCTCATGCTTTGATTGTTCGGTTGACAGACTTGTAGGTTTGGACTTGGATTTAAATCTACCATTAGGAAAGGTGTCCCAAACTTTAATTTGGGCATACTCATATTTTTTGGACTATTGACATTTGTCGAAGGTAATGATCCCATGTATGGTTTGTATAGATGCGATTGTTGATAATCAATCAGCATTGTAAGGTTTTGAATGTTCAATTGATTTGGATTACTCATGATGTATGGATCAAGTTTGTATTCCATGTTCCTCTTCTGTTTTAACCTTGTTGTAAAAGTGACCTCTAAGGTTCTTAGGACCAATGACGAGATGAAGGATGAAAGGGGTGAATGATATGAGTGTTGAACATTTAGGGATTTTAGAACAATGCTAGACTTAGGGTTTGATTTGATTGTTTTGATTGGATAATGAACTTGTAAACCCTAAGATGTTGGATGTGATCTTAGGTTGAACTTGTTCATAGGATTGCTAATTCAATTAAATGTATGAGAAAGGATGTATTCCCATACACATAACTAAACAAGGCGATTTTGATTATGATGATTTACCCAAGTCTAGAATGATGTTTCTAAAGCTCTAAAGTTGTTTGGTGGGATGGAGTGATAAATGTTTGGGATGGGTGAAATGTTTGATTTGATCCTAAATGAACCTACTAAGGACTTGTTTACTAGGCCAAGATAGTGAAGAACATGCCTTTCTTTGAGAGTAATTTAAAATCAAAAGACCAATGTATGCATGAAAACCATATGACCAAAAGATGCCAAGCACATGTGTGGGGTCCAATTGATTTAATATTTTATTAATGGATCCTTTTTACCACAAACACATTCTTGATTAGGTTTTAAATCTAGATGTCTAATGTCTCAACTTTCCCCTTATCCCACAAAGTGTATTATGCAGAAACCATAGAAATTTGAAGCAAGAGTTACCTAAAGTTGACTTTAGTAGAAGAAAATTGAGATTAAATCCAAATGTTTAGATGCCTCTAAGGATACAAATCCCAATGGAAAGAAATAACATGTGAATTTGTTCAAGGATATTTTCTTCTCCTAAAGGGTTTGCAATTTTGATGATTCATTGAATGTTGGTTTCTTAATGTTTTCGATCAAAGCACTATGTTTTCAAACAACGTAACATCCTAGCTCAATTGGTACACTTTTCTTAGTAGGATTGCCTCATTCCCTTTGTACTAGAAAAGATGATTTTACATGCAACCAAGGATAAAATATAAAGGTATGTTAAGAATGAAATCTTAACCTCTATATTCTAACCAAGATCAAACATGGCAAGAAACTTCTTGGAATCCAAGTTCCAATGCACCACTTTGATAAACTCATTGGATGGACTAGATGGAAACTATAAACAAGGTTCTTAATGACACAACATTGGGGACATGACACCTTGGGAGCATCCAGCAAGCTACTAAAGGCTTTAATCAATCCTACTAGGGGCTCTTATACGTTTTATGGTAGTACCCCATTCTAAAAGACACTGTATGGATAAGGCCTACATACCATGAGGACTTGACAGTTTAGTCTTATCCATTTATATACTAGCCCGAATGGAAAACCAGTTGGAGTCACCTTAGAGTTCTCCTTTTGGATGTGTCTCTTAGGAAATCCCCTCTAAAGGTAAACAATAGTGAGCAAGCACATCCATAGTTTATTGACCTTCATTTTAGAAACAAAGGGAGAACACATGCGATATACCTAACTCACACTCGCAAAGTGTTTTTTTCAATTTTAAACCCAAATCAAAGTGTGGAGGTAATCTTTTATGCAACTTAATGTCATCAAAAAGATTTTTGATTCTTAAGATCACCGTGAAGTGCGAGAGAAGTGCATACACATTTTTAGATGAAATTACTTTGAATAAGAGATTACAAAACACAAAAAACACATGTTCATTTTAAGCCTCAAAGCAATCATGAATTCATTTTAAAGCACCAAACGAAATATGAGTTAGCCTAAAACATAAAATTAAGACATACGAAAAACCCTCCAAGAATTTTTAAATGTTCGTTTTAAAAACCAAAGGTGAGTTGGCATGAAACAAAAAATTAAAGTAGGTGACGAAAGCTCAAAGCATTTAAGAACACTTTTTAGGTTTCAATTTTGATGCTTGAATCTTTAATTCTGATTTCTCCTTCATTTTCGTCCAACTCCAATGTTTGATTTCAACCTTCACCTTCATTGTCCTTCGTTATGCTTCATTTGTGCCTCCTTCATTAGTCTTTGTACCTTCTTTGCTTTCCTCTGTTTCTTTGTACCTCATTTTCCTATTCCTTTGCTTCCCTATTAAGAAAGGAAACACACAAGAATCAATTTATCATTTTAAGGATTTAGTTTAAACAATAGAATGATTCCAAATGGAAAGGTTGATAATTTTGGATGACCATAAAAGAGTACCCATGCTTGTTAGATTCACTTTCCACCTTGTCAAAGTCTCTATATTACTAGGGGTATTAAGTTGACAAATCAATCACAAAGAACAAATCTCTCAATAGCATCATAATAAACTTAATCATTTACTATCTCAAAATATTCATAATGAATGTGATAATGTAAATTTATAACATTTATTAGAATATCAATAAATTGTAAGTATAATGATTCAATACGAGAGAATATTGAATGCACCAATGGAGCATTCCTCCGTTCAAACACCAAATGTTTACACTTCTTTTACCTCTGAAGGAGTAAGATTTCAAATCACGAACAGTTAGTTTTATGAAGAATACATAAGAAAAGTGACACAATATCCCTTTTACTTCCAAAAATTGATAAATAGTTTGATCATTTTAAAGAAACACATCCACTGGAAGTGAAGAATTTATAACCATTGTCAGAGTCCTAGTGTTGGCATTTGTGACAAGGAAATTTACAACAAGAAAAATTTGTATCCTAGCAAACCTACTTCATTCAATACCTATTTTTATCATCCACGCACTAAAAGATTTAATTCCCTCTAACTTTCAGATCAACCAACATTAAATACTCTCCAGTAGTAAATTCCTTTACAACAATGAAGTAACTCTAAACTGCTAAAACCCCTACTAGAGAGAACTAAAACATGTCTAGCAAAGTAGCTGCAATCTCACATTAATATAAGCTCACACACACAATGATCTAACATTTAGCTATAATTTTAATTGACTGTGAAAGGAAGGACTCTACAACAGGAAGATGTTTAACATACTTTAAGTTCTCAGTTGTAATGATATCCAAATAGAGGCATGCATGGTTATATGTTCAGGTCATGTATATGGAATTGTCTTGACATGTTGCTGCTAGCACTGTAAGCAGTTATACTAATTGAAAAAAGTGGATTTCCAATGCCTATCAAAATTTACACAAGACTTGTGGTCTGCCATTTATTGTCTCGAACAAAGTATATGGAGCAAGAATTTAAGAAGAAGACCAGTGAGCATTGGTTGCTATAATAGTTACTAGGCTAGGAGAATGCATTAGCTGACCACTGATCATCTACCATAGGAAACATCTACAAGCTCATACAAGCACATAAATGCACTGACCTAGGAATTTGAAATGCACCTGTTGCTTTGACTACAGAATAAGGATGATGGTGAGAAGCTCTAAACACTCAATAGTTTCAATTTTAAATTCCTACAATAGCTGGTAATATTTCAAAGTCTGTGTATTGCTTGGTTAAAGAGATAAATTCGATGGGACAAGACTTCCACAAGAAGAGAGTGCAATGTGATCATTTATGATGGTTCATACCTCATTCCAAATGCCTAAATAAATAGTAGGTGAGTGACATGCCATTAGAAAACTATGCAGATTTCAGAGGCTATCAATCAAGAAAGTAATAAGAAATTTGGGCACAAACAATCAAACAATGCTAAAGTAAAATAAATGTGGATGTGAACTACAATAAATGTGAAAGCATAGTGTTTATGTCAGAAATTCAAAATCATGATCGCTACATTCACACCTATCAACTACAATAAAAAAAAACATTCAGAGTAATTGTTTCATTACACCTATGAGCATTGATAAGATTGGACTTTAATTGCAAATGTGGTGCATGATCATCCCTATTATGGCTAGTAGTATGTGATGGTGTACTTGCAGAGTGAATGGTATTGGTAAGTGTAAAGCCAAATTCTATAACCTTTGACTAGTGAACCTTTTACCATCGTCCATATCCTTTTACCAACATCCTTACTGCCTACATGCCTAATATATCTTGCTTCTTTTGTTTCTTGAGAGTATGCAAACTACTCTACCTAGCTTCTCCATCATGAGGATCACCTACACCTTCAAAGACTATGCCCAACTTCTTCATCATTGGACTTCATGTATTTGGCCACAACTATTTTCTTTTTTTCTTGGACTAAGGTAGCATGTTGTGTGTACATAGTAGAGAGGTAGACTACTCAAATGTGTCTAGCATATTTGCATGCTATGCTAAATCAAGATGTGAGCTTCGCTTGAGGAAGAAACGTTGATCCCATGGTAACCAACGATTATAAGAAATGAATGAATGAATGCTTAAACAAACAAAGATGCACTAGATGTCTTTTAAAAGGTATGCACCATATCCTTAGGGACAATAATCACTCAAACACATCCCTCATTCGATCAGGTTCACAATAGATTGTTTAGATGGCTTTAGAAACTTGCAAATGTATTTCAACAAGCAACAGTATTTCTGACAGGTAAACAACCTCTTAAAAAAAAAAACTTAAATTGTAGACACGTCAAATTAGCATTGTGCATATTCATCCGCTCACTGAATAAATCAAACACGAAAAATCCATTCATTAGGTAAATCAGGTCTTTAGTCGTAAGGTTATTCATTTAAATAAATCAAAGGCTCACATCATCCTTTAATTAATTAAATTAAACTCTATTTAATTAAAATCCTAAAGTCATATTCCATCCCTCTTTCATTTAAATAAATCCAAATATTTGATTCAAACTGGTCAAAACATCCTAATCATCATCCTAGCTAATTAATCTTGATTAAATCTAACCAAAACCTATATCATCCTCCTATACAATGCATGTCCTAGGATATATCATTCCGACAATAGGCATCATTTTTGATATCACTTTGGATTCTTATCCTATCAAAATAAATCCCTTTGGCTATAGGTATGAAGAACATTAACTTGTTTGCATACTTGATTTTTTCTTTTGATTTATCTTATTGTGCTCATTTCGAGGACCTCTCAATGATATCCGAATGAAGGATTTAGAGATAGGAATGAGGCAACGATCCGAATGAAGTGTGAACAAGAATACTCCTATCTATTTGTTGAGTCAAAGTTCATCGCACTAGGTGTAACACCATCTTGGTTCTTTATACGTTGATGCATCATACCTATGTGTGCTATCAAACATAAGGTAAGTAGCCCTTTTAAAATCCCAATCCTTGATAAGTAAATCATCATCATTTTTCATCATCATCATCATCTCTAATAAAGTCTCGTCAAATCATGGACTTGTGGGATCCTCTTGTCATCATCTCATTTCTGCACTAACATCATCATCACCAATGCTTCCATCATACATACATCTTGTATCTTGCATCCATCTTGCATCCAAAAATTGTCAGCATACCACATATCATTCATATCATATATAATAGGAAACATCGATCATCTTACATGCATTTTCATCATCATAATATAGATTTTTTAGTCTAAGCATCTGCATAAAATCATACATTTGCATAATCATAGCATATCACATCATCAATCTCATCCATCTTACATCATATCATCATTTAAGTTGTTTAGGATAATATAGATTTGTTATTCTAAGCATCTGAAAACCATATCATTTGCATCATCATCAATAACCATCCATTTTGAACCTCTTTATCATGAGATTGACCCTCAAATTGAATCTTTTCGCTTGATCTCTCGAGGGGGAAATGTACTAGTGTACTTCTTTCCTCTGGGGCATCCGAAAAATTATAATTTTTTTTTAAATTTTGATCGTGGCAAGTTTATTCTTTGAACCAACGCAACAAGTACATTGCTTCAAAGAGGGGAAAAATGTAGACACAAAAAATTAGCATCATGCTTAATCATATTCCATTCAACAAATAAATCAAGTTTATTTATCAATCTCCTAAAGTCATCAGCTTAAATCAAACAAATCAAACTTGATCCTATCATCATCCCTTTAATTAAATAAATCAAACATCTATCTAATTAAATCCAATTCATATTTCTCCTTTTCTAATTTAAATAAATCAAATATTTAAGTCATGAAAGTCAAACTCACCTAATCATCATTAAACTAATCTAACCATAATTAAATGCTAATCCTAATCACTTGCATTCTCTAGATTTTTCCACTTGCACAAATAAATTCATTTATTGATTTATTTAAATCATCATTTTCACTCAACATGGCATCCATGAGGAATATTCCATTAGGTTTGAATTCAAAAGGAAAGTTGAAATGTACATCTAACAAGTTAATTTATGAGCTCTTACATGGCTCTTACATGTCCCCTTCCAAAGGTCAAACTCAACATTCATTGCAAAAATTTGAATTTGAAACTCCCTCTCTTGGGCACATTTCCCAAATCTTGCACAACCTTCAGCCTATCACAACTTGACAAGTGGCCTTCTTTCATTGGTCTACATTTAGTCCCACATTCACCCATTTGGCCAATCTCTCATCAAGAAAATCTATAAATAAAGGGGTTAATCTCCATCAAAATCATCTACATCGCTTGCAAGGTCACTCTCTTAAACTGAGAACTGATTTTGCTCATCATCACTCCACCATCTTCATAGCATTTTCATCATAGAGCTTATCTATCAAGGATTGGGAAAGGGCTATTTTCTACAATAGCACCAATCCACTATGAGATAAAGCTAGATCATGTCTTTTATATGCTTTGTTTAGTTTCCATTGTTTCATTTTATTACATGATTGACATGTTTCATATTTCATACGGATGTTGAAATGTTCCTTTGTTTTAAACTAACCATTTGCAAATTTTCACATCCATAGAAATCATCCCTCAATCTCTCCCACAAAGGCTCGAAATGTAGTTAACTCTGGATGGAGAGTTATTAGGAAAAGAGAGATAGTTCACACAAAAGAGGCTTAAAACAATAGGATTCAATAAGAAGAGCTTTCAACATAACCATAAAATAAGTTTTGTGGACAAACACTTGACTACCAAGACACATAATAGATCAATTTTTTCCAACTCACTACTCCTTCAGCATGATGGAAATGCATACAGTTTTGAACATATCACTAAACAAGAGACATAACAATTATCCCAGCATTCAACTATAAATAGGTGCCAAGCTGCTATAACCTCACTAGCTAATATTTGTAAGCACATACAAAGCTATAATGAAAGATTTGAATTTATGAAAACATACTGTTATAGCTCTTAAAAGACATATTGTACTACTTTTTTATTTTGTGTATATCTACTATTGGTTGCATCTCTTCCTAATGCAAATAAATTGAAAGCCACATACAAAAGTGAGCCTATGCATAATGAAGGAAGATTGGAAAATCTAAAGATGTTATCTTGCAATAGGATTCTCTCTTTTTTTTTATTTTTTTTTCTTAACAGTGAGGTCAATGCTTTTTCTTTTTTTCTTTTTTTTAAAATAAGCCAACAGTTATCTGAAATAAACTAAGACATGTCATTTATAAACAAAGAAATATCCTAAAATTTACTGAGATGACAACCAAGATGGTTAAACTGCCCTCCTTCTAGTGCCATTATGTAGACCTTAAAATATGCAAATGGTTAAGTAACTAACATACACAACAAGCATGGTTAGTGTTCAAACAAAGCAATATTTTAACATCCATATAAAATGAGTCAACATGCTTTAATGATACAATCAAAACAACAAAAGGATTAAATAAACTAGATGAAAGCATACAATAAATCATGAAGTAAATAACATCTCATATTGGATTGGTGCTATTGTTGAAAATAGCCCTTTTCCAATCCTTGATAGATAACCTAGATGATAAAATGCTATGAAGAATGATATGGGATGCCAAGATGGGCAAAATTAGTTCTCAGTTTAAGAGAGTGACTTTGCAAGAGATTTATGAATGATTTGATAAAAGATGAAGCCTCTATTTTATAGATTTTCAAATGCTAAGAGTGTTGAAAAGGGACCAATGTGGGACTAAAAATAGGCCAATGAAAAGAGGCCATTTGTCATCTTGTTAGTGGTTGAGGATTGTGCAAGATTTGGGAAATGTGCCCAAGAGGGGGAAATTTCAAATTTGAAATTGAAAGTAAATGCTTAGTTTGAATTTGGTAAGGTACATGTAAGAGACATGTAAGACCTATTAATGCCTTGTTGGATGTACCTTTCAACTTTCTTTTGAATTCAAATTTGAGGGAAGATGCCCCAAAGATGCCATGTTGAGTGAAAATGATGATTTTAATAAATCAATAAATTTATTTATTTGTGCAAGTGGGATTATCTAGAGGATGTGATGGGTGGTTAGGTTAGATTAATCAAGTTTAGATTAAGTCAATGATGATTAGGATGTTTGACCTTTTTGACTTAAATATTTGATTTATTTAAATCAGAAAAAGATGGAATATGACTTAGAGATTTAATTAAATAAAGTCTTTATTTTTTTAATCAAAGAGGGAATGGTAGGTTTAAATTAAAGAAAGTTAATTTATTCAATTTAAATGGATAATCCTTATAGACTGAATTAAAGATCTAATTTACCTAGTGAATGGATAAGCTTGATTAATTTGATGAGTGGATGCATAATGTTAATTTTGGATGTCTACAACCACAAACACACTTGCTTATTTTTCAAACTAAATGTCTATGTTTCGATTCCATTTTCATTCCACAAGGTCCATTGTGTGAAAGTCAAGGTTTCAAGAGCATAGTTTCCTATTGTTGACTTTGGAATGAACAAATCAAGATATAGGTCTTAGTGTTTAGAAGCCTTCTAGGGATAAGAAGCCCTAGAAACAACCAGTAACATGAGGACTTTTCAAAGTTACTTGTTCCTCACAAAGGGTTTCAAATTCTAATAATTTGTTGAATGTTGGTTTCAATGTTTTGGATTCAAGCACTATTCTTTCAAACTGACTCACAAGCAATATGACATCTTAACTCAATCGGTACATTTTTCTTGGTGGGCTTGCCTCATGCCCTTCGTAGTAGAAGAGATGATTTTACATGCAACCAAGGAAAAATATAAAGGTATGTTTAGAATGAAGTCTTAACCTCTATATTTTAACCAAGATCAGACATGGCAAGCAACTTATTTGAATCTAAGTTCCAATGCACCACTTTGATAAACTCGTTGGATGGACTGGTTGGCTAATACATACATGGGTTTTATTTCAGAATTTTCGTTTATGGAGATTGACCCATACGACAAGAGTCCCTTTTCAGATCCATCTCATCAAAGTCAACCACATGATACTGGTGTTTAATCCAATACCCATATTTATATCCCAGTTGGAAATACTCTCGAGTTTAGAATGTTATCAGTTGAGTCATTACATTGGGTGAGTACTTTTTCCCCAAGGTAGGCCCTCTAAGATAGAAAAAAGTGAATAAACTTATTCATAGTTCAATCGAACCTTGTTTAGAAACAAAGGGAGAACACATGCAATAAGCTCACTCACACTGATACAAGATTTTGTTCAATTTGAAACCCAAAACAAAAAAGTGTGGAGGTGATTGCTTTATCTTACCATAGAATCACCAAAAAAGGCCTTTTCCAATGAGGTTAGTTTAAGTAAATCCTCACAAAACAAAATAGCACATGTTCATTTTAGATCCCACAAAGCAGTAAATTTGATTTATTTTTAAAGCACACAAATGAGATATGTAAGTTTCTTTGTTCAATTTTTTAACCTTAGAAAAAATCTAGTCAATGTTGCCTAAAGTTCGTTTTAACCCTTTCACAATGAAAATTGAAAGCCTAGGTAATTTTCGTTTTGAAGCCCAAAATCAAAGATGAGTTAGTCTAAAATAGAAAATTAAGGCATGTGACAGGATCTCCAAGCATTAAAAATGCTTTTGGGTTTCAAGTTTGATGCTTACATTTATCGCCAAGTTCCTTCAAAATCCCTTGCAAGCTCAAAATGCTCCTCACTTTTCTTTCCTTTGCCTTCGTTTTCCTTATACCTTTTGTTTTTCTTTGTTTTCCTATTAAAAAAAAGTGATCATGTGAGGATCAAAATATTAAATTAAATTTTTTTTAATCATTGGTCTCAAACAAAAGAATGATTTCAAATAATAAAAACTCAATGATTTTAGACTAATAAATGAATCATTAACAAAAATCTTGGTTTTGACAATCCTTAAAAAAAATTAGTTGGAATACTTAGCCATATGAAAAAGATCCATGTAATCCAAAATAAGACCATGTAGATAAGTGAATATTTAATGCAATGATCATCAATAGAAAAAAAAAATTATGGTTCATTTGTCATCTTTAGGATCTTGGCTGCAAACAACAGAAAACAATGACAAAGAATGAGAAAATAAAGTTAAATAAATAAATGATGAATGGCTAACGAAAGAACATGCTCATTCAAATCAATGTAAAATCTATGTAATTAAAATTGCTAGGTATGGTGGTTAGCTCCATATGTCAATTAAATATTACTCTAGCACTTGGATACTCTATTTCCATTTAGCATGTTGGCACATCCAAATACTACACTTGATAGAGAATATCACTTAGAAATATGGTTGTTGTTGATTGTAAGACTCGCTTTGTCATTGGTTCACACTTTGAGGAATTGTGACATGATAGGAGGAGAGGACAAGATTTCTTGGGAAGATCTATTTGAACACAACAGTGACTTCCTTTACTCTATATGGCAGAACTCATCTACTAGCATTTAATATACAAACCCAAGTTGAAGGAAAAGTTATCATTTTGTTGTTAAAGCTTGCAATCCCATCACCTTTAATGGTAGACATAATACATAGTCACATGGGAATATTTTAAATTCAGAAGTAGTTTAATATTGCTTTGTACTCGAATTTACACCTCTACTCCCTATATAGGCCTCCATCGAGCATTGAGAAGGCATGGTGTAGGGACTAGTTGCAGAATTTTGACATAAAGAGAGCAATGGAGCCAAGGTGCATATCCATAGAAAGTTTTCAACATTAATATCTCTTACTTTTACCAACAAAAAGGAACTTTATATCCAACTACAAACAAAGAGCTCCAAAACGTTAATATGTGTACATTTTATTTTCCTTTATATATATCTGTTAATAATAAACTATTGAATTCTATTAGTGATCACCAAATAATGAATTAAATGGAATTTGACTAAAATCCTCTTTGCTGCACTATCTGAGATAAGTACTGAGGAAATTCTAATGAGACAGAATGCCAAAGTTGTGAAAGGTGCTATGCCAAGCTAGGAGAAGGCTCAAAAAATGAAATACTAGCTTCAAAGCAGTAGGTTGAGTCTCTATCACAGCGAAAGATTATTCTTAAAGAATGAGTAACCCATTTTGATAGTTTTCTAAAAGAGTGCATGTGGCAAACCCAACGCTAAAGAGAAGAGAAGGAGCATAAAATTCAAGGGGTCTTCTCCAATTTAGCACGCAGCTGCTTATTTTCTTCAAGAACTTCAAAAAGTCAAATGTGATGAGGTATAGCAAGTGCTCAACTCCGTGGTCTAAAAAATTGGTGTAATTTTCCTTATCAGACTTTCTCCTTAATTCATGACATTGGTAGCCACAAATATTTAGGTTATAAAGTGGGAATATTTCATTGAGGAGGACCAAGATCAGAATATTTCCAAAAGTGTTAGGGGACCTATCAAATGAAGAAAAACAAGTTTAGGTGCCATAGGCAGTTCTAACATTGATGAGTTTTTTTTTCCTTTGACCTATACTACACAAGTTTCATCTAGAGGTATGAATTCAATGAGGGACAAATATATATGCCCATTCTTCTGGCCTATCATTATTTGAGAGCATGACCACAAAATAGAACAAAGGGCTACTAACAAAGTGAGTAGTCAAAATGAAAAAGCATGAACTTGAACACCACAACACAGAAGGTAAGAAGGTGCATAATTTTTGATAGGATTCTTTGAGCACAAATTCCCAATCAAGGTGCTACCTAAGATGAAAGTCATCTTTCATAGTTTTAAGCTATAAGCACAAATGCCAAGGTTTTGTGAAAAAGAAATTGTTATGATTAGTTTCTTGGGAATCCCCTTAAAACTCAAAGATGACTAAGTCCAGGGCTATTATAATTAAAGTGGCTACTAATGGCAGTGAAAAATTTCTCAAATAGCTATAACAAAATAGGCAACATGCATGGCTGCCTAATACCCAAATGATATAGAAATTTAATGCACAGGAAAAATAGAAGAGAAATATGTGGTACATATGATATTGCTCACATAGTTACACACAATTCTTTGAAAAAATTGTTTCATATATGAAAATCCATCCACTTTCATTGTATGACTCTATACATTCCCAAAGATAACATATTGTTCAATGTACCTCATCTTTCTTTAAATGTCATTACAATTTAATGCAATAAGCCAAGATGGATTTCAAATGATAACCCAAACCTTCTTTAAGCTAACATGTTTTTTGAATCTGACTACAAGGAATGTCTAAAATAAAAAAGGAACAAAAAAAAGCTGGACTCAGGAAATTCTGATAGGTGCCACTGATTCTGCAGCAAAAAAGTGTAATGGTGAATATGAGTGTTTAAAAAAGAGCAATGCGATAATAAGCTATAATTCTTAAAGCTCCGAGAAATTACCAAAGTCAAATAATTTTTATTTTTTTTTCTTATTGAAGGAAAATACTCTAGCTTACAAAAAACTATATATATATTTAGTTAATGCTTCCATAAATTTGGAAAAATGGGGATTTAAAAAGTTGTAAAATTTATCAGAGTAGAAATTGCTTGCACTAATGGATTTCATCTACATAAACACGAGTTTGAAAATTCCTAATGGATTTATCAATATCAAGTATAATTGTGGAAATTGATTTAATCCAAGAGTGTATTAACCACATCTGCAAAATGATTTGGAATTCTTCTATAACTTAAGCCCTCCTTATAGCACCATAATGAAGCACCCTTCAAAATCTGCAAATGCTCTAAAAATCTCAAACGTGGATTAGTGATATGCAAACTTTTAAATGCTCCTATGAAATAATGCATCAAGCCTTCATAAAAAAGATAACAACACAAACTAATTAAGAGCATAAAATCAAGATGCATATCTATCCCATAGTGGATTGGTGCTTCTTTGATGTGGAAAGAAGCCCTTTCCCAATCCTTGATAAGCTTGATGTTGCAAATGATGATGGGAAAAATTAGCTCTCAATGTGAAGAGAGTAACTTTGCATGAATTATAGATGGGTTGATGAAGAATGAAGCTTTCATTTATAGATTTTCAAATTGGAAGAGATTTCAAAATAGAGAAATGTAGGATAATGATTTGATCAATGAGATGAAGCCACTTGTCAATTTGTGATAGGTTGAGGAATGTGCAAGTTTTGGCCAATGTGCCAAAGAGGGGGAGATTCAAATTTGAAATTGAGATTTAAATGCTATGTTTGACTTGTGTAAGAGACATGTAGGAGCCGTGTAAGAGCTCATAAATCCTTTGTTGGATGTACTTGTCAACTTGTTTTTTAATTCAAATTTGGAGAATATTCCCAAAGATTCCATGTTGATGGAAAATGTGAAATTTATAAATGAATTAAAAAATGAACTATTGGTGCAAGTGGGAAAAGCTAGAGGATGTGATGGGTAGTTAGATTAGATTAATGAGGATTAGATTATCTTAAATGATGATTAGGTGCTTTGAACCATTTGACTTAAATATTTGGATTTAAATTAAATCAAGGGGAGATGAAAGCTGATTTCAGACTTAATTAAATAAAGGCTTGATTTATTTAATGAAGGAGGGTGATGTTATGATCAAGTTGATTTATTTAATTTAAATTGATGAATTTAGAACATTGACCAAATAAACTTGATTTATTTGATGAATGGATGAATATGACCTACGCAAATGCATTATGCCAATTTTGTATGTTTACATTTTTCCCCTCTTTGAAGCAATGTACTTGCTACATTGGTTCAAAGAATAAAATTTTCGTAATCAAAATTAAAAAATAAAAATCAAATTCGGGTGCCCCAATAGAAAGAAGTACACTAGTACATTTCCCCCTCGAGAGATTAGGTGGAGGGTTTTAATTTGAGGGTCAATCTCTTGACAAAGAGGTTCAAGATGGACGTATGGATGGTTATGATGATGATGCAAATTGTAATGCAATGCACGTGAGAGGGATGAGATGGATGATTATGATATGCTATGATTATGAGATGCATTTATGCTAATGATTTGTGGATGCGGGATGGATACAAGATGGATAGGTCAGTGATGATGATGTGATGTTAGTGTGGAAAAGAAGAAATGAGAAATGAGGATCCAACAAGCCAAATTTATGAGAGATGATGATGATAAATGGATGATGATGATTTGTTTCTCAAGGATTGGGATTTTAAAGGGCTACCTACCTTATGTTTGATAATACACATAGATATGATGCATAAAGGTATAAAGAGCTAGGATGGCATTGTACCTAGTGCGATGGAATTTGACTCAAAAAATAGATAGGATTATTCTTGTTCACACTTTACATACGAAAACCTTGCTAGGGTGTACCTAAAAAAACAAGTATTCGCCAAGTTATTTTACAAGAATGCCCAACAAGCACAATAGAGAAGAGATAATGATTGTTGCCCCATTCCCCTCTCTCTAAATCCTTCGATCGGATATCATCAAGAGGTCTTTGGAATGAGCACAATAAGATAAATCAAAAGAAGAGATCAAGTATGCAAACAAGCCAATGTTCTTCATACCTCTAGCCAAAGGGATTTTTTTTTATAGGATAATAATCAAAGGTGATATCCAAAATGATGCCCATTGTTGAAACAATATATCCTATGACATGCATTGTATAGGATGATGATAGGTTGATAAGTTGATTGATAGGCTATTGATATAAGGTTGATTGACATGTTTGCAAATGATCAAGAGTTTAATTTTCTTTTCAATGGTTTGTTGTTTCGATTTTGATTTTATGATTGAAGTTTGCTTTTGCTGATTGTTGTGACTATTTTAGTTTGCATTGGCAAAGGATGAAGGTGATGGTCTACTTATTATGGATGATTGATTATTTTGAGTGAAAGAGAGATGAGACAAATGGATTCTTTTCAAATATTTGGATGTTTTTAATGTTTTTGAAATGTTTTGAGGTTGTTTTTGGGTTTTTGGATTTTTCAAATGTTTTGATTTTTTATTTTTATGAATGTTTTGGATTTTGTGTTTTGATTTTTTGGATTTTGATCTTTTTGAATGTTTTTGGATTTTGATGTTTTTGAATGTTTTTGGATTTTGATGTTTTTTGAATGTTTTTTGGATTTTTATGTCTCAAGGGTTGATTAGAGATTAGCATTGTCCTAGTACCACACTTTATGTTGTCCCTTTGGGTAGTTTTCCATATTTTGTATATGATGAACAAGATTGGGATGCAGACACCCTACTTATAAGTTGAATTGCATGTGACTTAATAAATATCTTTATTTTCTTTTGCATGTTCTTTGTGAGATTGCATGTTTGTAATGTGATCTCCCGTACTATTATTTTTTTATGTATCTCTCTCTTTTTGTGACATTCCTCTATATGTACCCACATTCTTGTATATGTTGTAAACCTTTATCTTTTCATTTATCTTGTGTTTTCCTTTTGGGGATGATGCAAGGCATCAAAAAATTTAAGTCTCTTCCATGTTGACCCAAAGTCTTTTTCTTTGTTTTCACTTTATTTTCATCATTCTTCCTATTCCATGAGGATTTGGAGAATGGTGACATTTCCAAGCTCTCTAAGCAACATTGTAGCAAAGACACACTAACCCCGAATCCATGGATTCCTTGTGTGATTTTTAGATTTCATTATGGGGGCAACCCCTTCTCATTATGTAGCTTCATTTGGAAGCATATGACTTGGAATAGGGTTTTCCAAATAATCTCTCATGTTTTTATAGGTTTTATCATTTGCTACTTTAAAGTAATTTCTCACAACATGGTGTTTAGTAATTTTTTTAAAGTGGGGGCATACATTGACATTATTCTTTTGCATTTCAATTACAACTCATGTTTCATTACATGTTCTTCTTACTTCATGTGATATATCTTACACTTTGTGGTGATATTGGGTGGGATGTCCTTCAAGAGGATGATCTTTCTTAGGATATTATATTCCTCTTATGGCTTGATGCGACACACTGCATCCTCTAAGTTGTGAATCTTCTATTCTTCAATTAGTCCTCTCTTGGAGACATTAGGAATGATGTTCCCTAAGTGGAGACCTTACATGAAATAAGAAAAACCCCTTTGAATTTACCTTACACTATTTCATATTTATAATAACTGTTATATCGCCACCTTGCATTACACACTTTACTTTCTTGTGGAGCCGTCCTGTTTATTCATGGGTGTTAGCATACAAAGTTATGCTTGCCTTGTGAATCTTTTGGTTCATGTTGTGTGGTGCCTTATCAAATTTATCATGAGATATAGCTTTGGTATGGTTAGTGTATGGTAGCCAAACTTAGGCATGGATTTCTCATAGCCAATTTTGTGTGTGTGTGAGCACATACCAGTCACGTGCCTATGTTCATCACCTCTATAGGTGGTCATCTAGTGGACAACCTAATGTTCCACTAGCCCTTATGAGTGAGCATTTAGTTCTCATAGTGGACATCACGTCCCACTTGTAAACATTTTTGGACAAATATCTTATATTTGATCCACATCACATTAGACAAATGGTTGACGCTTGATCCACCTTTTTTTAAAAATTTCTTTCTCCTTTATGTCTTTGGTAGTTTATGCTTGTATCTTTTCATTGTTTCATACATCATTCACATGTTTTTTCTTTTGTGCCTATGTTGGTTTGCAATAGGATCTTGATCTTGGGGGCTTGCACAACCCTCTTGATCATAGTTATCCTATCTCTCTATCATTGGTAAACTTGGGCCTCTCTTGATGTGAATTTATCTACTTTAGTGTGAGTTTGAAGCCAGTTCCTCTTCTAACTAAAGTGGGGGCTAAATGTAGTATATGAAAAAGTATCCATTTTTCACGCTTAATCTGCGAGTAATTAATACTAAATTTAGTGTTGTAATGTGTTTTACACATTCACATTAAGTTTAGGGCCCTTGTAAACTAAATGGACCTTATTGTGACTTATTTATGGTTTTTTAAAGTGTATCTTTATAATTTCACACTAATTTATGACTTTATTAATAAATTAGGCTTCTTTACGCTTTAATTGGCCTTATGTTGCATCCACAAGCCTTATTTAATTTATTTTTACTAGGATAATCCCAAAACTTATCAATAACCAATCATAATTCATGTATTTTTTGGTTATGTGTCCTATATTTATTTATTTGGGAATCATACACCTCCTTGGGCATATGGGTTCCACCTAACTTTTGAGGCTTAATCCTGAATTTCACATTAAACTAAAAATTTGTTGAAATTTGTGTCTCAAGCCTAGGCTACAGAGACTCATATGCCACCTTGGGAATATGATTTTCACTTAGCTTGGACCTATTTTGAATTGAAATTCTTAGTAGGATTTTATTCTCCTATCTTTGATATTAGCTTATAGGGTTGTAATTTTGGGAAATTTGGCATAAACAAGTATAAATGCAAGGTTATTTCACTCATTTTTCACCTAGCATGTTTAAAAGAGACATAGAAGTCTTATGCAATCATTTTTATATAAATTTTATGATGAAGAGAGTTTACAAGAGTTTACAAGAGCATTCAAGAGTTGATTATAAAGAATTTTGGAGCATCATTCAAGATTTAAGCATCATGTCAAAGTCTTGATGCATTATGTGTGTTTTTGAGCTAAAATTTCTAATGTAGGTTTACATGATTCAAGAAAAAATTCAAAGACATGATCTCATATCAACAACCAAGAGTCGAGATCCACATCCATTGGAGCCATTTCAAAAAATATTGTAGCCTTTATTCCAAGGGTTTGTTGAGTTGCAACATTAAATATTTGTTGATTCATCATTCCTTTCTGTTTCTATTCATTTCAAGGTTTGATTACTAAAAAAAGGCTTAAGCATGACAAACCCCTATCCACTAACAAAAGAACATTTTCCCTCTCTTTGATGTGTGATTTACAAATTTAGGTTGAAGATCTCTTTAGGAGCAAGGTTGGAGAAAGTTGTCAAAGTTGTCACCTTTCTTGCAAGATCACATAAAGTCATCTATAGAGCAAAATTTAGAGATTTTAGACTTAGATATTTGACAAGGAAGAAACTATAGAAGATCACTAGAGCATACAATAATTTTAGACAAACGCTAATACTATGACTAAATCACCACCTTGGGTGCATGAGTCCCAATATACCTATTTTCATATACTTTCAATAGATCCTAATTTACCAGTTGTAAATTCTAGTTTCTTTTAGAAACCCTAATCTTGGACTAAATCATCCAGTCTGGCATATTAATCCTAGTGAGCATCAAAAGTCAAAATTTTAGTTTTTTAGACCTTTTTCTTACTTCTTCAATTTTCTAGGTGCACCTTTGTTCATTCTTAGTCAGATATTATTATGATTTTGAATTTTATTGCCTAGGTCATTTAGTCATATTTTCATGATACATTTCATCACCTCCTTTCTAAGCATTACCTTGGTGGTGAGCCGCCCCTTTTTTCCTCATCACACACAAGGATACCTTAAAAAAAATCTCTTTCTCTTAATACAATCCATAGATTGAGATCTCTAGGGCTTCCATGAATGAACAAAGGTGAAATAGGATCCTTAGTTCCTTCTTTGAAAAGGTGGAACCCCTAATCCCTTGTGTTCAAGCTAAAATAAAAAATATGTCACTCAAGATTCAGATGAGTGGAAGAAAGGATATAGTTTATAAAATAGAATGAAAGAAACAACAAAAGAGCTAAAATGAAGACAAAAGGAGTTCTCTGACATAATAGAGTGACAAAATTTTCAACTATGAAGATTTACAAAAGGAGCTATAAGAAATGCAAGGAAAATGGTCTAAAGATTTAGACCAAGAAAAATAGTTGTATGAAAGTTTCAAGAAAGAGAAGAATGAGATTAAAAAGGAATTGGCCAATGCTCAATTCCAAGTTCTAGATGAAAAGAGCTCCAAAGAGTCAATAGAGAAAAGACTCAAAAAAGAATGGAATAGCTACAAAAGTTGAAACAAGATTTATCTATTATTTCAAGTCTTCAAGAGCAAGGCCAAAAAGATTTAAACATTAAGAAAGTTGATTCTAGGAAGAACTCTAAAGTTCCTAGGCAGAAATTGATATAGAGAAATGGGTGAAGAAAAAAATTGAGTCTATTTTGCAAGCCAAGAGTGAAAAAGTAGAATGGTTGTACCTAAAATTTTTTTGGAACTTTGGAAGCAATTAATCAATTGAAGGAGGATATAAGGGAAAATGAGTCTTAGGCTTAATAAGAGCAGGCTATGGCATGAAGGTCCGAATTTCTCCCTATGCTACAAAATTATATTTCTTCTATTAGGAAAAGATCAAGGTCACAATGGCATCCCTAAGACCTTCTCTAAGGTTCATGGCATATGAACATGATCTTAGTGCAAGGATTGGTCTTGTAGTTTATCAGATCTTACATTTAGTCACTCCTCAGTCGATGGAAACAAATAACTTAATTATCAAGATCTATAAAGCTATTGAAGAGACTCTAACAAGCACTAGGATATGAGATAGAAGAGCAAACATGAAGAAAGTAAATGAATTTATAATTTATAGTGAGGCTACCCAAAGGGGTATACATTACTAGATTGCATTGCCAAAAAAGGTAAATAGGATGAGAGAAGCTTTCAAAGGTTTGGTTCATATGGGACTGCCTTCTCTATTCTTGCCTGATGAAGCAATATTAACTGAGTAGTTCAAGGAGGCATTAGAAGGAAAACAATAGGATCAATCAACCCTCCAAGCCTTGATCCCATTTCCTAGAATGGAAGAGATTGAAGTAATACTCCTTCCACTGGCTTGACTTTACTTTCACATTGGAGTTGCACAAGAAAGATTGGGTGGGTCTCTTTTAAAGAGATACTCAACTTAGACTATGCTTTCGAAATGTTATATGTGTTGGTTCTAATACAAATTTTGGGTATTTTCATTTTATGTTCCTTAGGCTATGAGGATCACATGTCTCTTTTTTCCTCTTTTATGTTTATTATTTTGTTAGGTTCATGCCTTCACAAGTGCATGCCCCCTATGAGTTTCCAAAGACTGTAGAGCTTTCCTTTGCTCTATGTGTTTTTATATATGCTTTCTTCAGCTTTGTGGCCCCATAATTTTTTCCATCTTCAAGTTCTCCATTGTCAAATCCCACCATGTGTCATGCTGGTGCAATTTCCTAAAGGTCATGGAGTTTATTTTTCACCTAAAGTTCACAAATGTGCCACATAGTGGTTGCACAAATTTTAATATTGTATCACTTTTGGGCATGGGGTGAGACATGTGATCACTTCATGGGGTTTTCACTAGGTAGCTTGAGGAATTTTTGAAGGAAAAATTGCCATTGTACCACATAGCCTAAATTTTTTCATGTAGGATCTTATGGTGTTGGGAATGACATATTCAAAGAATGGTACCAAGTGTAGATGTATTTGGCCTTTTCCAAGCCTCGCAAATGCCAATGTCCACTCTATACCACTTGCCAATGCTCATAGATGACCATATCATATTTTTCTAATCATATTTTTTCATGACTATGCCCAGGTGGCTTTTATCTTATATTTTACTCTCTATTGACATATGCTCATGTTTTTTGTCATTTCACATCTTTTTGGATATAGTTTTGATGATTGATTCTTGTTAGTTAATATTCCAATGTTGGAGAGAAGCTTTCAACAATGTCATGATTCTCAATGAGCACATCTTCTAACATAGAAATACCTTCATCACATGTAGGGGAGGTATTAGGAGAAGCAAAATTATGATTATCATGATTTTCAATGCTTTCATCTTCTTCTATCACATCATTCCCACAAATAGGAGAGATAAGAGGGGGTGCAGATTTAAGGCAAGTGTCATTGTTTTCACTTTCTTGCACTAAGAGACTCTAATAGGTAGGAAATGTATTGAAAGAATGACTAACATGCTTATTGACTATTTTTTTTCTTTGCAAACTTGGAAAAGATAGAAAATAACATTTGTGAAAATTATTCTATACAAAATCAAAATGGAAAGAGACATAAAATGCAACGTAATTCCCTAGAATGAAATGTGTAAATACAATTTTTTAGACTCTAAACATGGCAATTTTTTTATTACACCATGAAACAATCTAAAAATGAAATGTTGTAAGTACCATTTTAAGATTTGACAGTACACTAAATGAAGCAAATTAAGCTAGTTTTAATGAAATCAATGAAACAAAAAATCAACAAACTAATGTAGATAGCTAACTGTAGCAAACATAATCACACAAATTATGTTTCTAATACTATAAAAGGTAGTTTTAGGTATGATCTAGGATTAATTCCGCCAAAGAGGCATATGAGTCCTAGTTAGGGTTTTTGAAGGGTTTAAACATTAAAAAATACACAACGCATAATTCCCAAAAAGTGGGAAAAACAACTTGTACTAGGACTAAATCCCCTAAAGGGGTGTATGAGTCCCTGATTAGGGTTTTTGCACCAAATTTAGAAAATTATAAGTGAGTGTTAGTTTTTCTATTTTTAATGATGTCTAGATAATATGAACTTATAGATTTTAAGTGAAATTCAAATGATGCAAGATGAATAAAAGCAACCTATATGCACTTTCACTAATACAAGATATACAAACCCTAGATGCAAACTAACTAATGCAAGACCTAATGCAAAGCTAATAGGAGCTAGATATAGGACTATGCTTCACTCCAAATTAGAAAAGAGATGTTATAAAAGTGAGGTTGACCAAAATGAAATGAAGAAAATGGTTGCTCTATATTTTGGGAGATAGAGCTAAAGGGGGACTAGGGTTCCTCCACCAATTTCCTTCAAGTTTCATTCAAGGAAACCTTAGAGATCTCAATCTAGGGATGAAAATGAGGGAAAGAGATCTCAATAAGGTGTCCTAGGGGTGTGATTAAATACTAAAAGGGGGTTCACCACCAAGAAAGGGCTTAGAAAGACAAGAAATGAAAGTATTATGCAAAACCTAACTAAGAGACCCGAGAAATGAAACTTAAAATTAGTATAACAAATTAAGAATGAATAGAGGGGAACAATAAGAGAGATGAGGTCAAGAAAAGCTTCAAAAGTTTGAGAATTTTAATTTTGAAGCTCTCTAGAAATCATACACTAGTCTAGGTAATTTAATCCTAGACTAGGGTTTCTGGGTAGAAACTAAAATCTCACAGTGACTGATTTGAATCCACTAAAGTGTAGGAAAAGTGTTGTACTAGGACTAATACACCAAAGGTAGTGTTTCAATCCTATTATTAAGGTTTTTTTGAAACTTTTATATCCTCTAGTGATTTGTTGTAGCTGCTCTTCTACCAGATCTCAAGGTCTAAAACACTGAATTTGGGCCTATAGGTGACTTTTCATGAAGATACAAACCTTGTGAAAACCTAACAAGTTTCCTCAAACTTGTAACTCAATCTTCAAAGGATCTTCAACCTCCATAATGCCTAGATCTACAATCACACATGTAGGGAGAGAAAAAAAACTTGTTGATTATCAGGGAATGGGGGTTTTCCTTAGTCAAACCCCATTTAGGTGATTAAACCTAATTGATGAGACAATGAAACATGAACATAAAACATGAAAGATGAAACTTGAACAATAATACCTTGAATGAAAGATAATGCCTTTGCATACTTGAATTGATCTTGAACAATACATCACAACACTCACTCCAAAGTGCATGCATGATGCATCAAGCCTTTGGCATGATAATGGATCTTGAATTATTGCAATAATCTTCCACAAATATGCTCTTGTGAAGTCTTTAAATGCTTGAATCTTGATTTCTTAGTTGAATTTGTAAACTTTCTAAGTGAAACTAAGTGAGAAAAGCTTTTATTTATACTTATTTATGCCAAATTTCTTGAAATTACAATATTCCAAGTTGACATCAGATCTAAGAGAATAAAATCCCACCAAGAATTTGAATTTAAAATAGGTCTAACCTAAGTGGGAATCATATGCCAGTTGTGGCATATGATTCCCAGTAGCTAAAACACTAGAAAAATATTTCTAGGAGTGTGTTATTTAATGTGCAATTTAAAATTAGGTCCCAAGTCCTAGGTGGGACTTATATACCCAAGCTGGCATATTAGTCCTAGATCACCAGATCTAGAACACATGACCCAAAACATTGAATTATGATTGGTTATTTGATATGTGTTGGGATGTATTTAATAAGGCTTGTGGATGCAAAATAGGGCCAATTAAGGCGTAAATAACATTGATTAATTAGTAAAGCCCTAGATTAATGTGAAAGTGTAAGGATATACTTTACAACACCCTATATAAGATGTAATTAGTTCTATTTAGTTTAAAAGGGGCCTAAACCTAATGTGAATATGTAACAAATATTACAACACTAGATCAAGGCAACATTAGGCAAAATTTAACATTAATTATTCCAAAATTAAGTGTGAAAATAAAAAGGGATACATTTTTTTACACTACAAAATGTAACCATGATGTCTTTTTCTACTGAAAAAACTCCTCAAAACTCTAATTTTTACAATCTCTTGAAAGTACCTAAAACCTTCAAGACATAAAAAACTAGAATCTTAAAAACAAAAAGGTTATTCAAAGAAATTTAGTATTCACATTGGGTTTGTTAGGGCTTTAAGCTTACTTATTCATCCCATTGACTCTTTCTCAATGAGGTGTCAATGTAGACATGTGTCTTTAGAGGTTTTGACTCACTTTTGACACATCTTCCTATGTTTTTTGAAGGAAACTAGCCACCACTCTATAAGTGAGGATTCCTATCTTGATTTCATGGAGGTCAGGTGCCTTATCTTTCCTATTTGTGTATTGCTTGTTGATCTATTTCATTGGTCAACTTTATGCAATCTTGTGTTCATTATTCTTATTATCTATTCTTGAATTTTTGAAATTATTTCATGGTATCAAAGCTAGATGAGGATACTCATAGGTCATGAGGTGAGTTCATTTTATTTTATTTATAGACACTAAAAAATTGTCCTCCCTGCGAATACTATTTTTCTTCATTAATCCTCTTCCTTAATAATTAAATACTTTAATTATTTGATTATTGTCTAATGTCACATTTCTATTGTTAATTAAATAATTTTAATTATTTAATTAATTCATTTTTCATTAATTAAATTAATTAATTTATTTATTTACCTCACTAGTGTCTCCTTTCCTCTATAATTTAATAAATTTTATTTATTTAATAATTATCATCCTTCTAGTATAATTAAATAATTATTTCAATTATTTAATTATTTAT
>VDFB02265898.1:0-83118 GCA_007258455.2 Sequoia sempervirens
AAAAATATCATTATTCTTGCTTTCTTAAAAACCAGAACACCTCAGAAGAAAGTAGAGACAACAAGCCACAATTTCCTATTAAATTTGTGCAACTTTTTAACAAAACTAATAGATCCAAACAAGAAATGTATTCCTTATCAGCACACAAGTCTCACCATGTGCAAGTGAGTTGTGTGAATTAGGATTTGTCACTGTTTTGAATGTGTGTAGGCTGTTTGCAGGCCTTAGTTAGTTTTTTGGTGTATCACCCTTAGTAGTTTTAGTTAATCTTCATTTTCAAGTATCTTTTTACCCCTTTTCCTCAAGAAATCATTAGTTTAGGTGACATCAAAAGGGGAGCCAACCCATAATCTGGAGGTCTATTTTCAAAATAGGATACCCACAACCTAAAAGCAATCGAATGCTAGTCCAAATTTGCTGAGTTCTTTCACAACTTGGCATAGGGGCGCAAATTTGGGTAACTAACACTTATATTTAATTCTAACTAAACTACTTGCTAACATTACTCCTTTGCCATCATTACTCCTTTGACATCAATGGAAACATATGTTCAACAATCTCCCGCTTTATCATTGATAGAAAATAACAAAATGTTTTTGGCACAAGAAGTCAAATCTAATTTGTCAAGACCATGAAGCCACCTCACAGAGTTCCATTTTATCACCTTTAGAATATTTAGCATTTTGAGACCATTTCCCCCCCTTTGACATCAATGGAAAAGGTCAACTAATTTTTGCAAAATACAGAAACTCGTTTCTCGAATAGACTCCCCCTGAGTCCATACCACACTGCTTCTAAAACACTTCACAAGACCACCAATATTTTTTGCAGCAGGGAGTCAACACTCCCTCTCAACCCGTGCTTCCTCTTGAATCAAGAGGAGGGAGTGGCAACTCCTAACTTCTGTTAGAGATACTCAAAATTTTCCTTAGGAAGAGGTTTTATGAAAATGTCTACTACTTGCTCCTTGGTTTCAACATACTCCAACTTCACCTCTTTGTCTATAATCTTCTCTCTCAGAAAATGATACTTAGGTGCAATATGCTTTTTCCTTGAGTGCATTACTAAGTTCTTGGAAATATTTATAGCACTGATATTGTTACAAAAGTAGAAATGGATTCATCAAACTCTATCTTCATCTCCTTTAAATTTTGTTTCATCCACAATATCTGAGTGTAACATGAAGATATTGCAATATGCTCCGCCTCTAATGTGGATAGAGATACTAAACCATGCTTCTTGCTTAGCCAATATACAAGACTATCACCAAGAAATAAAGCTCCACCACTTGTACTCTTTCAGTCATCTATGATTCTTTCCCAATCCACATCTATACATATGGAGATAGAGTGAAGTTTTCACTCATAGAGTACCGCAAACTAAAATCCATTATAGCCTTCAGATATTTGAATATCATCTTTACTACCTTGACATGATTTTCCTTAGGTGTTTCCTAAAATCTAGCTACCATCCCAACTACTTGCATTATATCTAATCTAAATATAGCCACATACAATAAGCTACCAATCATTGACCTATACAAATTCTAGTTTGTCGAATCAGATTCATCATCCTTACTCAATTTACACCCATTAACCGTAGGTGTACTCACCAGTTTACATTCTTCCATCTTAAACTTGCTCAAAATTTATTTTATGTGCTTGTGTGTCAAAGAATAATAAGGAAAATTAGGCTCAAGACCTACCCTAGTATGCCCTGACATGCCATCAATGGAAAAGGTCAACTAATTTTTGCAAAATACAGAAACTCGTTTCTCGAATAGACTCCCCCTGAGTCCATACCACACTGCTTCTAAAACACTTCACAAGACCACCAATATTTTTTGCAGCAGGGAGTCAACACTCCCTCTCAACCCGTGCTTCCTCTTGAATCAAGAGGAGGGAGTGGCAACTCCTAACTTCTGTTAGAGATACTCAAAATTTTCCTTAGGAAGAGGTTTTATGAAAATGTCTACTACTTGCTCCTTGGTTTCAACATACTCCAACTTCACCTCTTTGTCTATAATCTTCTCTCTCAGAAAATGATACTTAGGTGCAATATGCTTTTTCCTTGAGTGCATTACTAAGTTCTTGGAAATATTTATAGCACTGATATTGTTACAAAAGTAGAAATGGATTCATCAAACTCTATCTTCATCTCCTTTAAATTTTGTTTCATCCACAATATCTGAGTGTAACATGAAGATATTGCAATATGCTCCGCCTCTAATGTGGATAGAGATACTAAACCATGCTTCTTGCTTAGCCAATATACAAGACTATCACCAAGAAATAAAGCTCCACCACTTGTACTCTTTCAGTCATCTATGATTCTTTCCCAATCCACATCTATACATATGGAGATAGAGTGAAGTTTTCACTCATAGAGTACCGCAAACTAAAATCCATTATAGCCTTCAGATATCTGAATATCATCTTTACTACCTTGACATGATTTTCCTTAGGTGTTTCCTAAAATCTAGCTACCATCCCAACTACTTGCATTATATCTAATCTAAATATAGCCACATACAATAAGCTACCAATCATTGACCTAT
This sequence comes from Sequoia sempervirens, assembly GCA_007258455.2. Taxonomy (NCBI): domain Eukaryota; kingdom Viridiplantae; phylum Streptophyta; class Pinopsida; order Cupressales; family Cupressaceae; genus Sequoia; species Sequoia sempervirens. Next base: position 2,558 of record VDFB02265898.1, read on the forward strand.
ACAAATTCTAGTTTGTCGAATCAGATTCATCATCCTTACTCAATTTACACCCATTAACCATAGGTGTACTCACCAGTTTACATTCTTCCATCTTAAACTTGCTCAAAATTTATTTTATGTGCTTGTGTGTCAAAGAATAATAAGGAAAATTAGGCTCAAGACCTACCCTAGTATGCCCTGACATGCCCTAGTTAAGGCAAGATAGGATGATGCCCCCTTAAGAAAATTGATTTTTTAAAAAAAAATCCAAAAAAATGGAAAGTTTATTGATAGGTCAATTTGATGCATGTGAATGCAAGGAATGATAGAATAAATGTTAGGAAGAAGCTATTAATAAGAAGTGAAGAATAGTTAGATGAGATGAAATGGGATGAGATCTTGTTGATAGATGTTGAGCTTTTATTTTATTGCATGATTATCATCATAGAAATTTTATTATGGCAATGGATAAAAGAACACCAAGGTATGACATAAACCATGGAGTGGTATCTTCCCTTGCAAAACAAACACATACATGCAAGGAGTGTCATGACACAGAATAGTAACTACAAAACCTTGTCAGAATACGTGAGGAAGAAACCACAAAGAATGTTAGTCCTGATGTAGGAAAGTGTTAGATGACCTTTCAATCGCATATGATATTTTGATTATGCCAAATGGAACCCCAATCACACACAAGGAACCTAGTTGCCCCAATCATATTGCCAAGAAAAACTGCAAACATAAATCAAAGTGAAAAAGGTCATGATCCATCATCACTCCCATAATCATTTGTGGACTTCCTTGAGGCGCATAGTAACATGACCAAATATAGATCAATAAAAAGATAAGACAAACTAGAACAATGAGTCAACAACCATTTAGATCTTCTTGCCAATGATAAGTGCTTGTATGATCAGATTTTTGAATAATGATAGTGTCTTCTTTCAGGAAAAGAAGTATCTCATATAAGACCTAGGATTTGGTTTCGATGATGTAACATTTTGTATAAGAAAAATGATAGGATTGTGTCTGGTTTCAAGAATGATACACCTCGTATAAGACTTTGAGTATGGTTTTGAGGGTGCAACAACTTGTATAAGACAATTGATAGTTGATAGATGATGTCTGGTTTCGGAAATGAGGCATGTCGTATAAGACCTGGGATCTAGTTTCAACGATGCAACATTCTATATAAGATGGGTGATAGTTGATGGATGGTGTCTAGTTTTAGGAATGATGCACCTCATATAAGACGTCAAGTCTGGTTTCGAGGATGCAACAACCTATATAAGACAAAATGAAAGTTGATAAGGATCATTGATGTTGATAGATACTTATGATTAGGCAATTGATTAGTTAGAATTAGAGACTAGTTGGATAGTTTGTACTTTTGGAAAACAAATATTTTTGGATTTTTCAAGGAGTATTTGGATTTTTGACATGTTTTTATTTTTTTTTGGATTTTTGGAATGTTTTGATTTTTTTGGATTTTTTTTGGAATGTTTTGATTTTTTTTTGGATTTTTGGATGTTTTGAATTTATAGATGTATAGATCACCCATTGAGGTAAAAAACATATGTAAGGATCTATTTACAAGAAGGATGTATTCACTTGCACCTAGTGTCTAGCATGGCATGAAACATTATGACTGGATGAATGGACTAGTGCAATGAAAAATGGATAAGTGAAGGATGGGGGTAACTTATTGTGGAATGGGGGGCCCATTTGATTTCCAAGGACCAACTCACAATCGGATAACATATTTTATCCAAGCTAAGGGGTTAGACATATGGCTATGGCAGTAATGAAAGTGTGAATTAAATGGTATATGGTCGCAAGAAATGGACATGTCAAAAGTTTTCCAAAAACATGTTTTGAAGTATATGCCCCTAGATTTTTATCATGATCAAGGGATGGATTTGGATAGGATATAGATAGGATATGGATAAAGTGGAAATAGGAAATGAATAGGATAAGCAAGATCAAAGATGGAAATATGATATGGATAAGATAAGGGGTATAACTTGAAGCGTATGTATAAGGTGATGTAGATATGTGATGATACTTATGGAGATCCTTAGCCCTGTCAAGATCAAAGGTGAAAAAATGGAAGGATGAATGTAAGTAGGGTAATGGATAGGAGATGAGGGATAAAGGGGGATGTGGTAGGTAGGATAGCATGGATGAAACTTTCCCCCAAGTGTAGAGTGCAAGAGGATAATAGATCACACATGACACCTATTTGCTAGGTTTTCATCATGGTACCTATCCAAGGTGCCATAAGAAGTGGTTTTCATCATTGGACGGATGATTTCTCTTTACTATTTTGATTTTTGATTTTTTTCATTTTTTTGGGAATAGGATGGATGGAGAAGGATAATGATATGGATAAGTTAATTTGGAAGATAGTGTATGCATGATAGGGAGATGGAAGGAATCAAAAATCTAGTTCTATGAATGGTATCCCTTGAAGATGTACTCCATTAGACCATGGAAAATTGGAGGTATGCTCATAGAATTTGGTAGAATGATGGTAAGGGGGATAAAATGGATGGGAAGATGGTGGATGGATGTGGATTTATGCAAAGGCTTGGATGAGAGGGATTGAAGGATGTAAAATAGATGTTGGATAATATATGGGTTGATGGAAGACTTGTGGATGAGTGGATGGAAATGTTGGCAAGATCAACATTGGCACACACTTTGAAGGGTGGTGGAATTGTGGAAGAGAAATTGACTTTGTATTTTGAGGTTTAGATGAAGAAGTTGTAAGGAAGCTAAGGTAGCGAAAAAACTTCCTACACTAATCTTGAGAGGAGAATAATGTAAAATTTTTACAGATATTTAAAAGTTACATAAAATTAAACAAAAATAAACAAAAATATCATGCATACCATAACACAATGATTTATGTGGGGAAAACCCTTTTGGGAGAAAAACCCCACACTCCAAAAATTGCCTAATATATTATTCAAAAACCACAAAGATTACTATATACTTGCAGAGCAAGCTTTTCACAGGAGTATCACTAGCTAGAGATCTAGAGACAACATGAATGCTATTAGACTCTCAAAATACATCACAATACACAACTATAATACAATGCCCTCATAAAATAGGGTTGTCTTCTAGGGAAAGTCAAGCTAATAAAACATCAATTGTCAGATATGTGACATAATGATGAACGGTCCAGATTTACAATAATAAAATATAAATAAAATTTTCCTTTTGAGGGCGCTACCCCCGAGCCCCCACTAGGGCACATTGCCCCTAGACCCCAACTAGGGGGAATGATCCCCCCTAGACCCCTCATAGGGGGAGATACCCCCACACCCCCATCATCATTAGATGAATAGTACCTTATGTATCAACAGTAACTTATGTAATTGCAAGGTTTTGACACCTTTTCTCAATAGAAGTGGATATAAATTTTGGGATATAAGGACCCAAAATGGATGGAGGTGATGAAGGATTATTAGATGGGGTGAAGGACTTAGGATTGGATGAAGCTTTTGGATAAGCAAGTTTAGATGCCAATTTTGATTTTTCTTTGGGATGCTTTGATTCTATGAGTATTTTTAGAGTCCACAGGGTTTTTGACTTTGATTTTTGATTCATGGGCCTTTGTGGCCTTTGGGATTTATTTATTTATTTTGGATAATATTTTCCTTTGTTTTTGCATGTATTTTTGATGGGACATGTTGATACTTTGATTTTTTATGGATTTTTGGCTTTATGCATTTTAAATTTGGCATCCAAGTTACTTCCAAAAGTAATGGTATTGGTGGATAGAGAGGAATGAAATGGAGGTCTTATGAATGGGTTGATGTAGGTAGGATGTTGGAAGGATATCAAGAATGTGTGCCTTTGTTGATCTTGATTAGGGATATGATGTGATGGATAAAGAGGATAATGTGATTTTAGACTAGGAATGCTAGGTGATGGAATGTAAGGACCCAAGATGGATGGAGGGGATGAAATTTGTTTTGGGACATAGGGACCCAAAATAGATGGAAGGGATGAGGGATTAGGATTTGGAACATAAGGGCCCAAGATGGATGGAAGGGATGAAGGATTAGGCTTGGAAATATAAGGACCCAAGATAGATTTGGAGGATGGAGAATATGAATTTTTGGATTTAGATGGTAGGATTTTGGATTTGGGGTGGATGGAAGGAGTACCAACGTCTAGAGACTTATAACCAAGGCCATGATAATTAGGATTTTCTTAGATTTGGATGGGTTATAATATTTCTTGCTCATATAGCCCTAACCCTTTTCCTTGATAATGTATTTTTTGACAAATAATTTTTCCAATGGGATACTTGTTGTTTTGAAAACAAGATGTGAGTCCATTTTGAGGAGGATATGACATGGAAGGAGTGATAGGTTCTTGGAGGAAAATTGATTTGATGAAGGTGGCATAACCCATTTGATAGTTGTGGGGTTCATAACTAGCTTGGATAGGGGTGATGGGATCTTGTGGAGGATTAGGATCATGACATGGAGATGAAGGGATACTTGGATCATGAGATGGAGATGGAGGAAAACTTTGATATTGACTTGGAGTAGGATCATGTGATGGGGTGGAAGGGATATATTTTTCTTGATATGGAAGGGGATCATGTGATGGACTGGATGGGACATATTGATCTTGATTAGGAGGGGTATCATTAGATGGTGTGGACGGTGTACTTTGGTCTTGATTTAGAGGGGGGTCATGAGATGGCATGGAAGGGATAATTTTATCATGAGACGGAGAGGGATCATGTGAGGGTGTGGAAGGGATCTGATTTGATATTGACATATAAGGGAATCTATGTTAGCATGCTTTGGATTATTCTCTTAACATGGATCAAATTCTAAAGATGGCGTATGAGTTTGGATATGCATAGGGGACTCTTGGATGGATTCAATATTTTGGCATGATATGGATGGGTTTGGAATGTGGATATTTGGAGTGGTCTTGATTGATTATGATGGTGTTAGATTTGGTACTTCTGAATTATAAAAGGAATTTGTATCAAGAGATGAATTAGCTTGGATTTCATGATTATCTATTATGGATAGCCCTTTGGGATAAGCTTGAAAGGTTTCATTATTGGGTGATTTATTTGATGGAGATGGTGTGGATTTTTTTTCCAAAGCTTTAGGGGATAAAGGAATGGTGGGAGAAATGGAATGATATGAGGTGGATGCATTTGGTGTGATGTCTTTGGAATGAGCCATTTCCAAACATGGGTGGTTGATTTTGATCATGCTTGGAATGTGTCTTGACATATAATTGATTTCTCATAAAGGGATGATATTTAATAGTAATGCACCTTGATTGATAAGCTATTGGATAAGATATTAAGACTAAAGTCCTAGCGCTCAATTTGGATAATGGGCCCCTTTTGGTTTCAAGTGGGGAAGGTAATCTAAACATTCAAGCACATAAGACACATTAACAAGCCTAACTCAAGTGGGATATGGCCAAAATGTCTTAATTAGGATTTACAAGCTCAACTAGGGGTATCCTCTATATACCACAAGGGTACATGAGGCCTAAATTTGTAGATGAAAGGAAATATTGCCAAACAACTGGGAGGAAAGGGTAACCCACTCTCCACCTTCAATTATCTAAGGTATAAAGTTATTAGAGGTTTAGCCCAGCTTGACAATATTTCACTTCTAAGAGGTGTTTCTTTTGATTCACCTCCTGCTCTTTATACTCCACCAGAACATGGGAGTTGAGTTCATCCCCTAGAGTGATCACTTCTCTAGGCAAGCCTCCTAAAATGAAAAAGCAAGATCACTTATTTTTGTTGCACTCAAGGTCATCACTAGAATACGAGAGGAGAGCATATGTAAGTAGATCTTGGGAATTAAAACAAAAGGAGTTTATTTTAAGCCCAAATACAAATGTGTATGAACAATTTTAAGCTTAATTTTAATATGTGGAAGACACACCAAGCAAGATGATCTAAATAAAGAAATGATTCTTATGATAGATAGAAAATATTTTGATTATTTGGAATGTAAACGTGATATTTTAGAACAAATGTACCTAGATTTAATGCTTTTAAATTGTGTTTGAAACCCCTTGATCCAATATGATGAGCTTCATGCTAGATTTTATCCTTCTCCAATCAAGTGTGTGAACACACGCCAAACATGAAAATCCAAAGAAAAGAAATGTGTTACGAAAATTGTTTTCTTATGACAATAGGAAAAATAATAAAAACCTTTCAAAGATCATAAATTAATCTTATGATGCAATAAAATATATGTAAAGAAAATATTTGCTCATCACAAGATAGCAATTTTTAAATTTTTTTTGACCTAGTCAACCAAGATCTGATTATTTTTCTATATTTTTTAACCAAAAATAAAAATTCAAAGAAGATACCCCTAATAAAATTTTGAGAACTTTCCAAAAATGTAAATTTTTTAGAAAAATTCCTTAATTTGAGTCCTAGGGAGCAAATTTATGAAAAAGTACTGATTTCAAAGATTTGATTTTATATTAATTATTTGAATTTAAAATAAAAAATGTAAAGAACAAACCCCCTATAAAATTTTGAGACCTTTCTAGATTTGGATTTTTTTTTGAAAAATTCCTTGATTTCCAACCAGAAATTAAGATTTATGAAAAATAATAAAAATGGAATAAATCACTCAAAAATGTTGACTTGAAGTTGATTTTTGGACTATAAGCTTATGAATGATCCCTGAACTCCAGTTAAAATTAGAAAAAAATTCGTAGTCATTTGAGAGATATGATGAAATCTTTAGAAAATACTAAAAATAACATAACTCACTAAAAAAAATTGACCTCAACCTAATTTTTGGAATGTAGGCTTCTAATACGATCCTTGACCTTCAGTAAACAAATAAAAAAAAAATTGTAGCCGTTTGAGAGATATGATGAAATGTTTAGAAAATCTCAAGGTTTTGTCTTCAACCTTACCTGCACAAGGTTAGTCTTGAAAATTTTGAACAAAACAACAAAATAAGGTTAGGAAAACCTCATAAAATAAAGATACAATAAGGATGCTTGATTCACGTCGAGTTCACCAATTTGTAGATAGGAGAAATTAAGAATAAAGCATGAATTAATGATAGAAACAAAAAAAAAAACCTAAATTCAAGTCATAGATACCCTAATCTAACAATGAAGCACAAGATGACAATATAAACCACAATAATAAAGAAATAAAACTCAATTCCTATACCATAGTTGAATCACCTCCATTTCTCTTCTCCATTTTGCTTTGTTTTCTCTCAGATTTGTAGTATGCAATGTCTTTGATAAGCTTGATGTTGATGTAGCAACATCTCAAGATGATATGATATAGCAAAATATTGAAGAATGTGGTTCTTCAAGATGAATGATATGAGTGTGTAGTGTAAAAATTTGTACTCCTTTTCTAGGATAAAGTACAATTCACACTTATTTGGACCTATTTTGGTGACCTTTACATTATTGCATTTTAAAATCCCATTAATAGGCCCCTAATACCCCTTTAACATGTATCCCAAGGGTCCTATTTTACTTAATTTTATTTAATTCCCGACACTACAACCCGCATTGAATAAATGCTATGGATCAAATTAATGCCCTGACATTTAAGGAGTCTTGAAGTTTTAGGTCAGGACCCATTCGCCCATGGGAGAACAGGTCCTCATTAAGTTCCTTGAACTCAACTTTGGATATTTTTTGGGTGGAATTTCAATCTCTCAAATTCAAATTTCACATGTCGGCTTTCGAGATCTGATAATTGGAAAATTGGAAAGGAAGCCTATAAAACTAAGTTTCACATTCATTTTACACTAGATAAGAAGCAAGGAAGATAATTTCACATGAGATCAAGCATTCATATTTAAGAACAAGGAGAATAATTCAAAAGTGAATTCTTGGAGCATCATTTGAGTTGTTTTTGCAAGTCTTCAAGCTCCTTTTGATATCAAGATCAAGCATTGCCAAAGGACTAACAATAGTTGCCTATAGATGATCATGATGGATTCTAGGTTTTGGGAGACGAACAAGACATTCAACCAAGCCTAATGAATTGTTTCCTAAGTGATTCCATATTCTATTATCTCTCTACTTTCAACCTAAAGGAAGGTATAATCAAATTTGTGACTTATTAAGGTGATTTGAGATCTCCTAAAGTAGGTCTTCATCATTGTGCATGTTCATTTAGGAATCCTATTCTAACACACTTGAGTAGGGTTTCTTTACATCATTTGTTTCTTAAGCTTAGACTTACTTAAGGTTAGGATTGCACACACATTTCATGTTTCAGATCTATATTTCTCATCAAGGTTTAATTACCAAACTTGGGGTTTGATTGAGGCAAACCCCTATCCACCAACAAACAACGAATTTTGTTTTGTAGATTAAATGCCTAGATCTAGATTCGGGAGCAGAGGTATCAAGTTACAGGGAAGAATTATAGGTCTCAGGACTCATTCTTAGATTTAGATATTTTCAAAAAAGTTTTCCAGGAGCCATTCGCCCTAGGGAAAATGAGTCCCTTTCAGCTTGCAAAAACAATAACTTCTGAAAGGCGCACAACATTTATTCTCCTTAATTTTTCTAGAAATTATGTTGATTCCTTCATTTTTATGCTAAATCTATTAGATCCACTTTGTAGAAGGGATTTTGGAGTTGATTAGCTATTTTTAATCTTTCTCCCCAAAGTGTTGATTGGCCTAGACCCCCATCCTTGCAAAAAAGGGAAATTTGTAGGTTCACACTTTGACTTGATTCACCTGGAGGTTGATAGTCATTTCATTGTGTGGATCTCATTTCCTAATGAATTGAGGGAAGATAGGACCCCTTTTCCCTCTTTGGATCCACCTTTCCATTTTGGGAAACTCTAGGGACACTCCTATTTTTCATCATTTCATTTTGGTGAACCTGACCTTGTACAACAACATTTTGAAAATTGGAGTCCCTTTCACCCTAGATATAGATTTTGCAATAGTTTTCATTAGGTTTGCATTAGTTTCATTACATTTAGGGTTCTTTAAATTTTTCATTAATGAACATTGCATTTAGAGTTAAATTTGCATGTTTGCATCACTTAAAATCATTAAAAATCAGAAAAATTGCATTAGATCTAAATTTATCTTGCATAGTAATTACATTGAAATTATCATTCAATCATTTAATTTCAAAATTAGAGTCATACTGCATCTTAAAAATTGTCACATAGTTCATCATTTGACCTTATTTTAAATTGCATTTAGAGGCATAAATCTGGAAAAATCTGTTACAAAAATTTCTATTATAGATCAGAAACAAAAAACACATAGGATAAGCTCAGAATCAGAAAAATCAAATTTAAAAAACCCTAATTTGGGACCCATTCACCCCTGGGTGAATGAGTCCTTGTACAAACATTTTTAGCAAGTTTGTGAGTGCTTTTTGGTCCTTTATTTGCATTTATATTTCTGTTTTCAAATCTGAAAGTTAAATTTCTAAAATAGTTTAATTTGCACATTCAAAATATTTCTCATTTAGTTACATTTTGAAACATCATAGAAGAAAATTTAATGGATATTTTACTTAAAGTTAGTGTTAGATTTTTGCACTTTTCTTTTATTTTCAACATCATCACATTGTTAGATAGATTCGTTTACATTTTGCAACCATTCGAAAATAAAAACAAAAACCAAAAACACAAAAAGAAACAAGAAAAACTTGATGAAATTCTTTGAGAAAGCATAGTTATTTGATCATGTCAAATCTCTTTTTCCAAGTTAACATATCCCTCAAGCCCTTTAGTAGTGATGAATTTTATATGTTAGATTATACCCTTAAGGATTTCATCTCACAAGGTTCATCCACCAAGGCTTGTCTTGACAAACAAAAACATAGAGACATTAACACAATTAAACCTCAACTTATCCTTTACCCACCCTCACACCAACCTCAAGTTCAAAAAAACTCATGCTCATCCTAGAACCACCTAAAAAGAAACCCTTAAAACTAAGAGATATCTTGAACTTTACAAGGAAACTTCATAATGACAATGTTTCATAACAATCAGGTTATAATACTACTGCTCATACTTATAACACAAGGAACAATAGGCAACAACAAACCACTCTAGTTTCATTACCTTTTCCTCAACCTATATTTCCTAGTGATCCTTGGTTGCCTTCACATAGTGGAAAGGAGTATGATCTTGTTGAAAAACTTAAGAATACTCCTACTAAGATATCATTATGGGACCTTATAAAAGCTTTACCTAACTACCATAGTATGCCTGAAATTGCTTTGCAACAAGTTGTGGTTCCTCCTAATACAAATCCGAGTGATGTGGTAGCCCTAGTTCAAGGAACAAATTTAGTTAATCTAGACATTTTTTTTCATCAAAATGAGTTACCCTCCTTGGAAGTTCAAAAACAATATGAAGCTTTCATGATCATAGCCATTATTAATCAGAAAGGAATAAAGAGAACCCTTGTTGACAATGGCTCATCCCTTAATGTGTGTAGTGTGAACCTGACGGATTAGATTGGAATTGATAAGAGTAAAATTGAACCTGATCTGTTGTTGATTCAAGGATTTGATAACATAGGAAAACAACCGCATGGTGTAATCACAGTACCTGTTACAATTGGAAAAGCCACATTATAGACTACTATCCATGTTATGCCTCACAATATTTTATATAATCTTCTTTTAGGAAGACCATGGATTCATGAAATGAATGCGGTGCCTTCGACTCTTCATCGTTTAATGAAGTATGTTTACAACAATAAAGTTTACATGGTCAAGGAAAACCCTGAACCTGAAAGTTGTTTGCACACTGAGAAAGATAAACAAAGTCCCGTGAAACATTGATACCAACTTCAAAATTTGAAAATACGTAAGAACAAGAAAAAGAGTGAAACATTGAAGAAGTCATGAAGTTATTGGAAGATGATTGGGGTTCCTTGGATTTCACACCAACATTCATGGGAGAATAAAAAATGACAACAAAATAACCTAAAAAAGGAAAATAATCAATGGTAATGTCAACACAAAACTTGGAAGAACCCTCACAAGCATCTACTTCATCCACTTTAGAAGAAGACACAAGTTATACAACAAACTTTGATGAAGTGGACTACCAACAACCACCGAAACTGAAAGAGATGGAACAACTTTATGGAAAAGGCTATGAGCTTTTGAAACAACTTGGTTATAGTGGAAAATGATGTGGAAGAAAATAACAAGGAATCTGTGTTCCTATAGAGCCTAACACACAAGAAACAAAAAGTGGTCTTGGATATTGTCCTTCTAAGATAATGAAAGCAACAAAAAGACCCTCACTCAACATTAACACCATCATGTGTAGTTCCTCTAAGACAACTCTCACTTTGAAGCATCTCAAATTGATTGATACAATAGGTAAATAATCATTGGAATACTCTTAAGATGATGAAGCTTTGAAAGAAATGTTAGAAGTTTATGACAAGTCATTTACTCCTCCTAATAAAGAAGTCACTTGTGCTATGGTTAGTACTAAACAAGTGGATGAAGCAAAGGAACTCAATAATGTTGACAATGATAAAGAAGAACATAACTATGAAATTCCAAGACAAAATGAACTTCCTATGGGAGATACAATCAACATACCGATGGATACATCTAATGGGGAAAAAGTGTTTTAAATAGGAAAGTGTCTTGATGAGGATGAACTAGAAGATCATGCAACATTATTACACGAATTTCATGAACTCTTTGCACAGACTTATTCAGATATGTCGAGTATTGATGCTAAGATAGTGACACACAACATAGTTCTTGAACAAGATGCTAAATCAGTAAGAAAAAAGATACAAAAGATAAATCCTAAGATAGATTTATTGGTGAAGGTTGAGATTGAAAAGCTCTTTGAAGCTGGCTTTATACAACCTATTGACTATTCTCCATGGATCTCAAACATTTTCGCAGTCTCAAAACTTGATAATCATATTAGGATGTGTACAAAATTTTGTGACCTTAATAAAGCATCTCTAAAAGATGACTCTCCCCTTCCTAATATTGATATGATAGTAGATTCGACTGCGTGACATGCTTTGTTGTTGTTCATGGATGGATTCTCAAGATATAATCAAATATTTATTAACCCTCAAGATCAATACAAGACAACATTTACTACATCTTGGGGAAATTTTTGTTGGGTCATTATGCCTTTTGGATTAAATAATGTAGGCGCAACATATCAAAGAGCTATGAAATTGATATTTCATGATTATATACACAAGATTTTGGAAGATTATGTTGATTTTCTAGCCAAATCTTTAACTCGACAAGACAATGTTAGCATCCTTCGAAAGATCTTTGAAAGAATGAGAAAGTACAACATGAGATTGAACCCGAAAATGTGTCTTTGGTGTAGATAGTGGAATTTTTTTAGGTTTTATAGTATCTCATAGAGGCATTGAGGTGGAAATGAAGAAAATTGATGCTATCATTAACATGCCACCTCCTAGAAATATTTCTCAATTGTGTACCCTAAAAGGGAGAATTCAAGCTATCCGTCATTTTGTAGCATCCTTAGTGGACTGATATGTAATTAAAGGTTTTGAAAAATAATTTGCACTTAATTCTAATTACAGATTTTCCCGATCGTAAACAAAATTGCATGGTTATGTACTTTAACCTTTGAAATTATAGAATTGAGTTCACTTAACTCGTTACACAAATTAATGAAACATTAACTAATTACTTAAATTTCACAAATAAGAACTCAAAGAAGAAATTAAAATGCTGGAAGGAAACATAGAAAGAATAGAGAGAGGCAACAAGAAATTTGATAACGAAGTTCACCCATATGTTTGGGCTATGTCTTCGGGTCCACTTCTCAATGAGGAACCGCTTTATTAATGATTCCAAGCTTTAATTTCTTTTGTACACCATCCAAGCTTTAGACCCGCATTACAATTTCTCTCATAGTCTCTCTCAACACCTAAAGACTCTTTTGTATTCTCCTTTACTTGCATCCATGGGGGTAGGCTTCAAATTCCTTAAAATCCCAATTACACTTAAAGAAATACAAAAATATAAGTCTCTATGTTTACATCAATCTCCAAAAATCCTTTGCCTAATTTCCTCCCAAAAGAATTTGATTTCCTTCATGAGAGCAAAATCCCCCTTTAAATACATATACATATGCTAATTAAGGGTTTAAACAATAATATTTTCAAATATTTTCCCAATCTCCTATATTAAGCCCTTAAAACAAATAAAAATATCTTAAAACCTTTTAAGGTTTTCGGGCTTAATAATACTTTTTTAATATTTTCCTAAATTAAGCCCTTTAATTTTAAAACCAATGATTTTTTAAAAAGGATCGGGCTTTATATTTGTCCTAAGGCCCCCTTAATTTTCTCCTTATTTTATGGTTTACATAAAATAAAACAATTCTTATGCTTATTTTAAGGTTTATATATAGGGACGGGCTCCCCTTATATATTGGACACGGTGTGTGGTGCAATAGTCAAGGCAAGTGGATTTTAAGGCATAGGTTAAGGGATCAAATCCCACCAAATCCTCTTTGTTTAAATTTTAGACCAAACCCTTTTTCTTTAATAAATATGGTTTAATCCTTATCTTTCAAATCTCACCAAATGCACTGCTAGCAATTTGCTACATGTCAACTTCAGATTGGCCCATGTCATGCCACGTCACCATTTTGAATAAGTTTGACCGCAACTTTGATTGGTCATAACTTCCACATACGGACTCGGATTTGGTCCATTCAAAATGCGTCAGAAAGCTCTTAACGAGCTCTACGTGATGAAACTGGTAGAGTAATGTTACATGATCATTATTTTTTTGGTTGACCAGCTTTGATCTCATGTTGACCAAACTTTGACCATTTGCATCGGGAGCAAACAAGCTATATTTCTTACATTCTGCATACCATTGGAAAACTCCCAATGAGCTCTATGTGATAGTACAAGTTTCAATATGATTTGGAGATGATCAATTTTTGGCCTTGAGTCAACATCTAGAATCTTTGACCCCATCAAACTTTGACCGAGCATAACTTTCGTGTACGGTCTCCTTTTGATGCGATTCAAGTTGCATCATGATTGTGTCAGTGAGCTCTATCCAATGATGCTAGTTTCATCAGATTCCAAGATTGCAAAATTTTTAGGTCTTTTGGATCCTCCTATATCATTCCTCCCAATTGAGAAGCTTTTGGACCACCAAAACTCTATTTTTACATAGAATTTAAGTGAGGGAGTTGTTGCCTCACTTTCCTAGTATCATCTGTCCACCTTGCTGGAATTTTGATCATCTGGCCCATCACAAACAAGATGAAAAATGAAATAGAATTGCTGATACAAACAACTAAATACCCATCAATATTCATTGACACATCTACCAGCCACATAGAACTAACTAGTATAATGACAAGAAACAACACTGAATAAATTAATGTGAAGGGAAAAGTATCAACTTGTTGAATCTCCTGAACATGAAAATCATTAGAAAATGAATCATTCAAACCCTCTTTAACCACCTTAAGTTGAAGGCTTAAATGTGCTTGCAACTGATCTTCACACTGTGCTGTCTATGACACCTTGTCATTAGCTATTACAGACACGAGGGTTAATGCATTGCTTGCATTCACAATCATTTTCAAATTCCCTGTGCTTACAATAGATCTATCATTCTTCATGCGATGATTTTTCACAATGAATTCAATTCCATCTTTAAACAAATGATACATGTTATGTTCCTTATAGAAAATAGCCTTTCTGTCATACATGTAAGGAATTCCCAAAACCATCCCACAGATGTCAAGTGGAATTACATCTAACTCTATCTCATCTACAAACTTGGATGTGATTGCAAATTGGAGTTTACATTGCCTTGACACATGTAACCAAGCATTATCATGCATCCAATCCAATGGATATGGTTTTGGATGAGGTATTGTTTTTAATCCCAATTGCTTAACAACTTGTTCAGAGATTAAGTTCACTTGTGATCCACTATCTATGAGTGTATCAATTTGACAATGTTTTACAATAGTCCTTATATGAAATAATTCGTTCCTTTTACTTCCAACAGGGATCTCATTACACTTTAAAGAAGAAGCATGGGAACTAGTAATAGCAATAGGAACGATACCTTTTACACCCACAACTATTATCTTGGTTTCATCATCAGAACCTGATTTGAGGTCTTGCACAATAGCTGCGGTATTTTGCTTACCCTTTCAATCCTTGAACCACTTTGGTTTTTGATCAGGATGCAATTTCCAACACTTTGCATCTTCGTGCCCTTTATTTTTGCAATGTGAGCAAAAAGGATTTTCCTTCTCTTTCTTCATGGAAGCTGTCTGTTGCATTTTCTCCTTACCTTTCTTGCTTTCTTTATGCTTACTGGATTCCATTAAGAAACTATTCTTTTGCCTGTTTCAAGATGAAAGGCTTGCACACTAAATTCGTCAAGGTTAGTTAGATTGAACATAAGTATTGTATGCCTAAAATTTTCACGTAATCCACCTATATACTTCAACAAAGTTTCTTGTGTGTATAATGGAATGCCCAAAATTAAAGCTCTTTTCCTAAATTCAATTGTATATTCTTGTACACTTTGTCCTTTCTCTTGCCTTAATGATTGCCAATTCATTTCACAAAAGTTGAACTTAGTGTGGAATTTGCATAACATCTTAATCATTTGTGGCACCTTATCAAAGTTATCAGGGAGTATAAATTTTGGTATGGTTGACATATGGGTACACACCTATAAACCTAGTGTGTACTTCCCATCTACCACCTTTTTATGGGTACACACCTTTTGATGACTTAAGTGTGTGTTTCTCATCTTTTTGTCTTTGGGTCTCACCTAGTGTATATTGGACTACACTAGCCCTTATGAGTATATTTTATGGATGTAAATCCATCCCTTTTCTTTTTGCATTAACTTTGACATTGTATGATTGTGTATCTTGTCTTGCTGCATATATCTTATATGCATGTGTGCCCTTTATGCTTATGTTGGTTTACCATGGGATCTTAGATCCTAGGGGATTGTGCAACCTCCTTGATATTTTTCATCCTATCTCATCAACATTTGTGTACTTGGACCCCTCTTGACATATATTTCTCTACTTTAATGAGAGTCTGAGTGTAAGTTCATACTCTTACTAAAGTGGGGCTAAATGTGATGTATAAAATTGTATACCTTTATAATCTAACACTATGTTTGGATCCCTTAATTTATTGGACTTAATTAAATTTATAATTTGCCAAATTATGCATTCCAAAGCCTTATTATTACCATTTTTTGAAAGGAGAACCAACATTAAATAAATGCATTTAATATTTTTATTACCATGGAATATGTGTGTTATGGAAATATAGGCTAGGACCCATTTTCCTAGCCCCTTTATGTACTAGGACCCATTTTAAAATATGTTTTTGATGGTATTTCAATGATCCAAATTTAAATTGTAAATGTCAGCTTTTGGAATCTAATTTTTGGGAGATTAGATAAACACTTATAAATACAATTATTTTATCATTTGAAATCTAACACTTAAGGATCAACTTTTGAGAAGCAAATATTATTGTCAAGAGAACTCAAGAGCAACATTATCAATCATCTGCTTGTTGCATGTGACCTAATGGATAAAACAGTTTCTTAAGTGTAGCTATAAACTCAAACTAAGAAGAAATAATTTTACCATATTGGCTTAGATCTTCCCGAGTTTTTCTCTCCCCCCAGATTAAGGCTATGCCTCCTAGGAAAAGAGTGGCTAATTGGATCTTTGAAGTATCATTAGTAAACCTTTGAATCCTACAATAAACTTCAATTTGTTCTATCCAATTATCAAGTTTTTCTACATCCACTTCTCCATTATAAGTTGGCAATTCAAATTTAACATCAAGCTTTAAAAAATGAGCATTAGATTCAGGTTGCCAAGGTTGTTTCTTCTTTGAAGATGAAGTAGACAAAATAAAATGAAGAAGGTGAAGAAGGTGAAGAAGGTGAAGAAGGTGAAGAAGGTGAAGAAGGTGAAGACAAAGGTTTAGGAGGGTCACCACCACCTCCTGATCCTTTACCTTTGTCATCTTTTGAAGATGATTCACCATTCTCCTTCTTCTTCTTTTTCTTGTACAACTCTTCCACCATCTTCATGTCTAGGAATGCTTTGCAAAATTGTTCTTCATTCTCAAATATTTCAGGATTGGGATATTTTCCTTCTTCTGGTTGTTCCATGGTTTGTCTTCGAGTAACTTGCCTTGATCCAATCTCTAGATTAATCTCCTCAAGTGCACCTTCTACTTGCTTTAATTTCAACCTGGTTAACATTCACCACTTGCAATTTTTTCTGTTAAACTGCTCTGATACCAAACGTGATATGTAATTAAAGGTTTTACAAAATAATTTGCACTTAATTCTAATTACAAATTTTCTTGATCGTAAACAAAACTGCATGGTTATGTACTTTAACCGTTGAAATTATAGAATTGAGTTCACTTAACTAGTTAGAAAAATTAATGAAACAATAACTAATTACTTAAATGTTGCAAATAAGAACTCAAAGAAGAAATTAAAATGTTGGAAGGAAACATAGAAAGAATAGAGAGAGACAACAAGAAATTTGATAATGGAGTTCACCCATATGTTCAGGCTACGTCTCCGTGTTTGCTTCTCAATGAGGAACCACCTTATTAATGATGCCAAGATTTAACTGCTTTTGTACACCAGCCAAGCTTTATATCTGCATTAAAATTTCTCTCATAGTCTCTCTCAACACCTAAAGACTCTTATGTATTCTCCTTTACTTGCATTCATGGGGTAGGCTTCAAATGCCTTAAAATCCTAATTACAATTAAAGAAATACAAAAATACAATTCTCTGTGTTTATATCAATCTCCAAAAATCATTTTCCTAATTTCCTCCCAAAAGAATTTGATTGCCTTCACGAGAGAAAAATCCCCCTTTAAATACATATACATATGCTAATTAGGGGTTTAGAAAATAACATTTTCAAGTATTTTCCCAATATCCTATATTAAGCCCTTAAAACAAATAAAAATCTCTTAAAACCTTTTAAGGTTTTTGGGCTTAATAATACTTTTTTAATATTTTCCTAAATTAAGCCCTTTAATTTTAAAAACAAATGAAAATCCTTTTAAAAAGGATCGAGCTTTATATTTGTCCTAAGGCCCCCCTTAATTTACTCCTTATTTTATGGTTTACATAAAATAAAAAATTATTATGCTTATTTTAAGGTTTATATATAGGGACGAGATCCCCTTATATCTCAGGTAAGGCTTGTGGTGCAATGGTCAAGGCAAGAGGATTTTAAGGCACATGTCAAGGGACCAAATCCTCTTTGTTTAAATTTTAGACCAAACACTTTTTCTTTGATAATTATTGTTTAATCCTTATCTTTCAAATCCCACCAAATGTGCTACCAACAATTTTCCACATGTCAACTTCAGATTGGTCCACGTCACGCCACGTCACCATTTTGACCAAGTTTGACAACAACTTTGACTGGTCATAACTTCCACA
Organism: Sequoia sempervirens; assembly: GCA_007258455.2. Lineage (NCBI taxonomy): Eukaryota > Viridiplantae > Streptophyta > Pinopsida > Cupressales > Cupressaceae > Sequoia > Sequoia sempervirens. The sequence continues at coordinate 21,074 of VDFB02265898.1, forward strand.
TACAAAATCAGATTTGGTCCATTCAAAATGCGTCGAAAAGCTCTCAATGAGCTCTATGTGATGGAATTGATAGGGAAATGTTCCATGATCATTAATTTTTGGTTGATCAGCTTTGACCTCATGTTGACCAAACTTCGCCCAGTTGCATTGGGAGCAAACAAGCTTTGTTTCTTATGTTTTGCATACCGTTGGAAAGCTATCAACGAGCTCTACATGATAGTATAGGTTTCATTCTGATTTGGAGATGATCAATTTTTGGCTTTGAGTCAACATTTGGAATCTTTGACCCCATTGAACTTTGACAGATCATAACTTTCGTGTACGGTCTCCTTTTGACACGATTCAAGTTGCGTCAGGATCGTGTTAGCGGGCTCTATCTAATGATGCTAGTTTTGTCAGATTTTGAGACTACAAATTTTTTAGGTCTTTTGGATCCTCTTGGATCACAAACTAAACATTACCCTTTTATCAACTCAAGAAAGAATTTGAGTTTAAGTGGAATGAGGATTCTAAACAGTCCTTTGAGAGTTTGAAAGATTATCTTGCTACTCCACCTATTTTACAACCCACTATGCAAGAAAAACCATTCACCCTTTATACAGCAGCATCAACCCATGCTCTAGCAGCATTGTTGGCTCAACAAGATGATAGTGGTAGAGAACATCACATTTATTTCATTAGTCGAACTTTGATTGATTATGAAACATGATATACAATGATAGAAAAACAATGTTTGGCTGTTGTATTCACTACTACTAAATTGAGACATTACTTGCTAAACACAAAAAAATCATTTGATGACAAAGTTTGATCCTTTAAAACATCTCTTTACTAAAATTGATTTATCAAGACACTTAGCTAAATGGGTTATGTTGTCAGTTGAGTTTGATCTTAAGTTTGTCTCTCAAAAGGAAATCAAAGGAAAAGCCTTAACTAACCATTTAGTTGATGCTCCTTCTCCCCTAACGTTACCTAATATGGACTTGTTCCCCGATGAAAGTGTGTTGACTATCGAAAAGAAAAAGAGACATGGGGATTGTATTTTGATGGTTCTAAGTGTCGAACTAGCTCTGGAGTTGGGGTTATAATAATTCCTCCTCCAAGAAAGCCTATTCCCTTGTCCTTCTGTCTCAAATTACTATGTAAAAATAACACTACAAATTATGAAGCTTTAATTGCTGGTATATGTGTAGTGTTAGGCTTAGGTGTTCAACACATTTCCATATCTAGTGATTCTCAATTAGTCATTAAACAAATAAATGGTTCATATCAAGAAAAAAATGATAAAACCATTCGATATAAAGACCTCACGATGACATTATTAGAAAAATTTGAAACATATACCATTGATAACATACCACGAAAGGATAATCGACATGCAAATGCAATGGCGAGTTTTGCCTCCCTTGTATTTCCTAAGGATCATTTTGTTGATTTTACATTTACAATCTAAACGATCTTAAAACCTTCGATCGACGATAAAGTTAAAGAAGTGTTATTAACCAATGTTGAAAAATCTAGTGAATGGTACACAACAATATACAATTACTTAAAAGAAGGTACCTTTCCTGGGCCTACAACTAAGAACACTCAAGCTCGTCTTAAAAAAATTGCATCTAAGTACATAATTCTAGTGGACGTTCTATATAGATGGTTGTTTAATGGTCTTTTGCTTAGATGTATTAAAAAATATTAGACCCCTATAGCACTTGAAGAAGCCCATGCAGGTGCTTGTGGAGAAAATTTTGGAGGAAGATCGTTAGTTAAAAAATTAATCCATATAGGTTATTATTGGAGACATATGAAACAAGATTGTTTTCCTCACATTAAGAAATCTCATAAATGTCAAGAGCACAAGAATTTGATTCATGCTCTCGCTTCTGAGCTTCATTCCCAAGTTCCTATTTGGCCATTCCTAGTTTGGGGTTTGGATCTTATTGGAAAAATATCACCACCCTCTTTCGCTGGACATACATTTATAACTACTGCAATAGATTATTTCACAAAATGGGTAGAGGCTATGCCCCTTCATTCCATAATAGCTGATGCAATATGCCATTTCATATTGGAACACATTATTGCTTTCTTTGGTCTTCCTTCCACATTAGTTTCAGACAATGGAGTTGTTACCTAATTTTTCTTTTAGCTCAATCAGGAAGAGCTGGAACAGTATTTGCAACTAAAGATAAAAGGTACACATTTAATTCTGCTAAGTTCCATTCATATGCATAGAATTATTATCAAATAAATTGCATTTTATTATGCAAATGTATACAGGAGAAAGATTGAACAAGTTTTTCATAAAACTTATCTTTTATTGATAATTACAAATGTATGTTGTCCCACACAAGCCGTGGGAATAACTATTTCAATACAATATAAGACATAAACTATACATTTGAAGAAATAGAAAAGAAAGAGCATGTGAAAATAATAGGGATCCATCATTGCCTAAATGACGAACCCCAAGTTGAATTGTTGCATCTTTGCTTCAGTCCCTCTCATTTAGTTACTCCAAAAGTTGGCCTGTTGCTACTTGAAATTCTTGCAAGTGATGAGAGAAGTTGTGTTAGAGATCGAAACCCATATTCTTTGCATATGCTATATCAACAAACATATAGGTTTATTCTCATAAGGCATTGAAACAGTTTTGCATTATCACAGATATCAAGGAAAAGGAGAAGATCATCATCAATATCCATCATATTCTAAGCTTCATTGTTTTATCTAACATGTTTGTTCACTGTGTAGGTGTGAATGGTGATTCTAAACCTGCACAAACACAAACAACAAACACAATATTAGTCCATAATGCAAATCTAAATCAACATTCCCCATAAGATTTTTTTGAAATGAAATGAACAAGAAAACAAGAGATAATCTCAAATAAAATCTATAGAAAGCTAAATAATCTTGTCCGAAACACTCAAACCCTTAATCCCATGGGGGAAGTGGTGCTATTTTGATGTGGAAAATAGCCCTTTCCCAATTCCTTGTAAGCTTGAATGATGAGAGTTGATCCTTGATGAAAATCTGCAATAACCTAGCTATGAAACTATGAAACTTGATGAAAATGGATGAAAATTGCTCAACACATGAAGATAATGAATTTGCATAAAGTTGTGGATCCAAAATGAGTAAAAGAGCCTTCTATTTATAGAAGAGAATGATGGAAGAATAAGAAAAAGGGATGAATGTGGGATAGAAAATCAACCAATGGCCAAATGCCACTTGTCAATATGTAAGTGGATAGAGGTGGAGTACATTTTGATGAATGTGCACATAAATTCCATTAGGTGGGTGGAATTTCAAATTTGAGAAGTGACAAGTTGGAGGGAGAAGAAAAGAGAGTTAATGCCACTTGGCTCAAAAAGAAGGACAAGTAAGAGGCCTTTAATGCCTTGTTGGATGTACAAGTCCTTTTGGGGGGAGATTTTCAAATTGGAGGAATATTCCCACTTTGATGCCTTTTTGAATGAAAATAGGAGATTTAATAAATCAATTAAATTGATTTTCATGTGCAAGTTGCAAAATCTAGAGGATTTGAGTGATTAGTGTTAGTATTAATCAGGATTTGATTAATTTTGATGGATATTAGCTGATTTGACATTTTGATTTAGATTTTAGGATTTTAAATAAATCAAAATGAGAGGAATAATTATTATTGAATTAATTAAATAAAGTTTGATTTATTTAATTAAAGAGGATGGTGTTAGACTTAAATCAAATAAAGATTAATTTATTTAATTTAAAGGAGATGGCACTAGGATTTATTGATGACTTAATTAAATACAATTGAGAGGATTATATGATGATTTAATCAAACATTACAAAATGATCTACCCTCTTGCATTTTGAAAGGGATAGGAGTGTAAACTCATTGTCACTTATTAACCTTGAGCAAGTACTCATCACTCATGACAGCGAGTTGATGGGATCACTGTCATAAATGACAAATACTTGTTCAATGAAACCATAATAAATGAGGAACAATCATGAAATGAAGCCTCTACATGAGAAACAGTCATATCACAGAAAACATTAAAGAAACAATGATCATGCTTGATCCTAATGATGAATAATAAGCTGTGATGGCATCATTTGTATATGTGAGAGTAGTTGTTAATCATTATTCCTTAGGTTTTCCTCACTGACATAAAGTCCAAGTGCTGATAAGGTTTTCATTTTTATATCCATCATTAAGTTTTTCTAGATGGCAATGGATTGAAGGAACAAACCACTATGATAATGAAAGGGGATAGTTTGAGTGCATGATGCACAATACTCATGCAAATAAAGGGAAATGACAGTGAACATACAGGTCAAATTCCATATGCATAAAGCAATGATTACTCAAGAGATGAGCATGATAAATCATTCTATGAGTCACCAAGCTATAAACTTTGCGTTAATGAATGATGCAAGGATTGTAACTTAGAAAGATGAAAGGACAATAAACTTCTTGAAAGCAAATGATAGAGTTACCATGAAAGTGATTATAATTATCTTCAGTGTTAACCCTCATAGGTACTGTGTATACACTAATAGAAATCTATTATACATCCTTTCAAAGTCTAGGATTTTATACATATGGAATTTTCTTGTTAGTCACACGAGTTCTTTCTATGAAGAAAATGCAGATTTTGTTTTGTGAATTGAAGCAAACATATTTCACAAAGTAAACAGATGCAAATAGAGAGTAAAGGACAGGGTTAGCATGAAAATAAATAGCACAGTAAGTGAAAGCTTGCATAGTTGTGAATTTTCAAGGTGATGAAGATAAATTTGCAGATCAATGGCATGGTACATAAAACATAACATGTATTTCAATATAGAAGCATTACCTGCAAATGGGTATGCCAGGAAACCCTCTTGTATTAAATGCCAAAAAAGAGACCTAGGGTTTCAAGGTCGAACCCTTTAATGAATACATGAAAGAAACACTTGGGTTATTGCAGAAAATGAACAAAACCAGTTCAGAATGTGGCAAACGAGCAATACCTTGGTGGTCAAGAAGGGTAGAGGTAAATATGTAAAGCCCTAAATCTATTTGCAGAGCCCTTGAGTTACAAATGACAAAGCAAAAAGGAGGATTTATTATCTTTTCCAGAAAATGAAATAGAGAAATATCGGCCATAAAGTGAGAACAAAGCCATTGATACCTACAAGAAATTGTAAAGTCATGGCCATAGAAATATAGAGAAGCTTATGTATTTGAAAAATAATGAACCCATAATGCTTCTATATAAAGAAAAATACATAGAAAAGAGAAGCAATTTTATATTCTTCCTTGGGAAATAGAGAAAAAAAACTTTGATAGTTTTTCCATAAAAAAGCACATATAACCAAAGCATCTTCATCATTTTTGCATGATTGTTCACATAGAATGATGGAAAAACTAGATTGTATGTAGAAAATGCTTACCCAACTCGGCCTCACCACAGTTCGAGCATGAGTTCTCTAGAAACCTCCAAGAAAGTTCTAGAAAATCCCCATTGAAACCCTCTATCAATGGCCCATGAAGTTTCCAGAATACAAAGTGTAAAATGAAGTGTGAAATGAGTGCTTTGGCTGAGTTTTGTCATTAGGGTTTCAACCCTAAATGGCCGACCTCCCAAAAGGCATTTTTGGCTTTGATTTTAACTTTTGTAATATAAATTAATTCCCCTTTTGCATTATGCTAGGTGTCTAAGGTGTCCACTTAAGACTTATGTATTTTGTATTGACCCTCAAATCATGGCCGAGTCATGGCTTTATTTTTGCATGAATTGAAATAGATTTGAAATGTAAAACATTTATTAAAGTGGTGTGCTATAAACCACTTTATTAGTGTTATGTAAATGCAAAATAGATAAGCACATGTGCTTTCAAGAATAAGTCAAGGGGATATAGTTGAGTATTAATATGCAAGTGCCAAGCATATAGAGGAGGTTGAAGAAAGTTGACAGACAAGTGCCAAGAATATAGGGGTTATTTTGACTTGGTTTTGGATGGAATTTAGAACATCTTGGAGTAGTTTTGGGTGCCTTTATGATAGGTGAGGTCAAGGTTTGACCTTTTCTTCACCTTTGAGCCTTTTTGGAGTGGGTTTAGGGGCTATATTTTAGGCTTTATTGTTGTTCACGACCAAGGAAGTTTCTAGTTCCTATCTTTTTGGAGCTACTTGGAAAAGCATAAGTAACTTCAAACGTCATTTTTGAAGTTAGTACTTTTCATTCTCATGCTATATTGTAACTCATTTTGGAGTTCTGTTAGCAGGAGAAATTATTTGTAATTCTCTTTTACAGACATGTGTAACAGTTTACACCTTGGAAATCAATGAAGATAAGCAATTTTTTCCTTCATTTCTATTTTATTGTGTGCATTTGAATGATTGATGCAATTACTTGTGAAGTTATCTCATTCCTTGTTGTTGTGTCTCATTAGTAGCACCTTTTGTAGAAAATATGTATGTTGTAGGTTGTAGGTTGTGTTGAAATGCAAATAATTTGAGTTGTGAAAAGTATCTTTCCTTCTAGGATTGTGTGCATTGTATCCTCATGAAATATTGATGCAAAAGCATATGAGTATTGAGTTGTGCAAGTCAAGCTTTGTTGTTGATTGAAACTATGTGTGTGTAGAAGATATGCAAGTTTTAGATAACATTTTGGTGCATCAACATATGAATTAGTTTTCAGTTTATGTTTCCTCCTTACTCTTTCCTCTGTAAAACATTAGAAGTAGTTTTTTAGGTGAGTACCATAAGATCCAACTTTCTCTGGAGGTTCTTTTCTAATTTAGGTGACCCATAGCCTTAGAAAATTTCCCATGTTTCACCAGTAGGATGAGTTTACTCAACAAGTGTGCACTATTAGGAGACAATAGTTTTTGGCACGCTTGGTGGGACTGTGAACTAATTCTCAGTCCATTTTATACATTTTGTTACTGCTTTTTGGTGTGTACAATAGTAGTTTCAGCCTTTTGGAGGCATTATCTTTACACACTTGGCGACTCTGGAAAGATTATTTATTGGTTTCAAGCAGACAAAGTGTTGATATGTTCTATAACCCATCATATCATGAAAATGCTGCTCCTACACCTCCTTACTATCTATATTAGATTGAACCAACAACTGGTTTTAGTGAAAATACCTTTTCTATAGGAGGTTATCGACAAGTTCCATATTCCTGCCACCCTCTCACCCTTGTTCAACCTTCTTGGCAACCTATCCATGCCTATAATCTTTTGCAAGAAGATCATTTTGCTCATAACCAACATGACCACTCTCTGAATCAGCCTCAAGATGCTAACAACATGAGTATTAGGGAGATAGCATTAGACTTGCAAAGGAAATTAGGGGTTGTCACAAAAGAGCAGAAGTATAATATGCAGTAGGAAGAGCTTGCTGATCAAGCTCATATTCATCAGAACGAGGTGGAGGCACAAAGTTATGAATAGGAGACTCTTCCTAGACATGTTGAAACCAAAGAAGAGAAAATAAAATCCCCACTTTCACAAGTCCAAAGGTATGAAACTGAGTCAACTAATTAAATTTCTAGTTTTAAACCATCTCCTCTTAGAACTATGATTCGACCTATGAAATAGGAATTTTTCAAGTTTAAACTCTCAAGTTTCATACAAGGTAAGCCTCTTGAATCCTTTGAAAAAGATTCTATTTCCAAAGTTCCAAGTTTTAGAGTTCTTTCTAGATTACTAGATTCTGACATGTACAAATTCAGCCCCCTATCTCCCATTTGCAGCCCTTTCAAATCCCCTTACCAACTAAATCTAGCATGGAAAACTATGATGAAATTGCTAAGTTGGAAGAGCGTGTGTTAAAATACCAAGCTTCAAGCAAGTCACTTCTTATCTTCCTTAAGGGTTATCAAAACCTCCTATACTAGCCAATCCTCTATCAACATTCCCCAACTCTTTTGAGGAGCTTCCCGATCATTCCGAATAGGAGGAGGCTGAGCTAGTAGTGAAACAAGAGTTTTTGTTTTCAATTCAAGACTCAAAATTGATTGAGGTTCTTCCTCAAGTGGAAGATACTTGTGAGGTTAGTTATGAGGAAGCAAAAGAAATATCTATTGTTTATGAGCCTATGAATGGTGTGAATAATAAAAAATCAAAACTTTTGCAAGTAGAAGTTGAGGGTGATCAGTTGGAATACCAAGGTGCAAGGAAAATGGGTGGGGATTAGAAGGAAGAGTTGATCCAACTTTCTCTGGAGGTTCTTTTCTGCTTTAGGTGACCCACAACCTTAGAAAAGTTCCCATGTTTCACCAATAGGCTAAGTTTACTCAAAAAGGGTGTACTATTAGGAGACAACAGTTTTTGGCATGCCTAGTAGGACTGTGAACTAATTCTCAGTCCATTTAATACATTTTGTTATTGCTGTTTGGTATGCACAATAGTAGTTTCAACCTTTTGGAGGCATTTTATTTACACACCTGGTGGCTCTGGAAAGATTATTTGTTGGTTTCAAGTAGACAAAGTGCTGATATGTTCTATAACCCATCATATCATTAAAATGTTGCTCCTACACCTCCTTGCTATCTATATCAGATTGAACCAACAACTAGTTTTTAGTCAAAATACCTTTGTTACAGGAGGTTATCAACAAGATCCATATTCGTGCTAGCCTCCCACCCTTGCTCAACCTTCCTAGCAACCTATCCATGCCTATAATATTTTGCAAGAAGATCATTTTGCTCATAACTACCATGACTACTCTTTGAATTAGCCTTAAGATGCTAACAACATGAGTATCAAGGAGATAGCATTAGAATTGCAAAGAAAATTAGAGGCTATCACAAAAGAGTAGGAGTATAATATGCAGTAGGAAGAGCTTGCTCATCAAGCTCAAATTCATCAGAAGGAGGTGGAGGAACAAAGATATGAACAAGAGATTCTTGCTAGACAGGTTGCAGCCAAAAAGAAAATAAAACACCTACTTTCACAAGTCCAAAGGTATGAAACCAAATCAACTACTTGCATTTCTAGTTTTAAACCAACTCCTCTTAAAACTATGATTCAACCTATGAAAGAGGAAGTTTTCAAGTTTAAAATCTCAAGCTTCATACAAGGTAAACCTCTTGAATCCTTTGAAAATCTTCTATTTCCAAAGTTCCAAATTTTAGAGCTCCTTCTCCATTACTAGATTTTGGACATGTGCAAATTCAGCCCCTATCTCCCATTTGCATCCCTTTCAAATCCCCTTACCAGCTGAATCTAGCATGTACAACTATGATGAAATTGCTAAGTTGGAAGAGCATGTGTTAAATTACCAAGCTTCAAGCAAGTCACTTCTTCTCTTCCTCAAGAGTTACCAAAGCCTCCTATTCTAGCCAATCCTCTATCAACATTCCCCAAATATTTTGAGGAGCTTCCCGATCATTCCGAATAGGAGGAGGCTAAGTTAGTAGTGAAACAAAAGTTTTTGTTTTCAATTAAAGACTAAAAAATGATTGAGTATCTTCCTCAAGTGGAAGGAACTTGTGAGGTTAGTTATGAGGAAGCAAAATAAATATCTATTATTTATGACCCTATGAATGGTGTGAATAATAAAAAAATAAAAAAATTTGCAAGTAGAAGTTGAGGGTGATCAATTGGAATAGCAGGGTGCAAGGAAAATGGATGGGGATCAAAAGTAAGAGTTAATCTTCTCATTTGATGAGCTACCTTGTTTTGTTGACAAGGATGAAGATTCAAAGCAACAAGAAGATGTGTTTGTGATAACACAAAATTTGGGATAGCTACAAGATGTTAAATAGTGTAATGAGTTGTTGGTTCGTGAAAGTCAATATGAGAATGAAGCTTTGGCTCATGAGGTAGTTTCATTTTGGGATGATCTAAATTCTATTTTGACTAATGAGGAAGCCTCTTTTTGCCCAACTTTGGATATTGAACCAATACAATTTGAAGCAGAAGATCAAAAAAAAGATGAGGAACAACAAGAAACCAGAAAAGAGAGTTTTGAATTCACTCTTTCTAGAGGATTCCCAATTAGGCATCTAGCAAGAATGGAGGCCAACAAGAATATTCCTATCTTGCTTGCACCTAAGCATGAAGGTACAACTAAGGAAGAGCAGATTCAAGTCACTTTTCTACCTCAGGATAAGAATGTTTATATTCCATATGAAAAGGTTAGTGAACTTGTGTATGTTCTTCAAGAGGTATTGCAACTCTTTGTTGAATTTCTATCCATATTTCATCTCTTTCTAGATGTCCTCAACCATGGAAAACATTGTAAATTCTGTAGAAAAGGTAGCTACTTCACTCAACAAGTGAATGGTTTTGTTTGAGTTAGTGTCTTTCTTGGTTAGTGTAGATTAGGGTTAGTTTTCCATTCCTCCAAGTGTTGTTTACATAGTTAGTCAGTTTGTTTTGAGTCTTTTGGTAGATAGAATAAGGTTTGAAGGTGTTATGCATTGTTTTTATGAGTTATTGTAGTATGTGGGACTATTTCTCAAGTCTTGTCAAGTTCCTTTTGACTCATGTGCCCAATGGATAAGTTCAAGCAACTGGTCAGGATGCTTAGTAGGCAAGCATTTAGCGGATGTCGCCAAAAATATTACCTAATTTTGCATTCAGCTCAATCAGGTAGAGTTGGAACTATATTTGTAACTAAAGATAAAAGGTACACATTCAATTATGCTAAGTTCCATTCATATGCACAAAATTATTATCAAATAAATTTCATTTTATTATGCAAATGTATACAAGAGAAAGATTGCACAAGTTTTGCATAAAAGTTGTCTTTTATTGATAATTACAAATGTATGGTGTCCCACACAAGCTGTGGGAATAACTATTTCAATACAATATAAGACACAAACTTTAAATTTAAAGAAATAGAAGAGAAAGAGAATGTGAAAAAAATAGGGATCTATCATTGTTTGAATGACGAACCCCAAGTTGAACTATTGCATCCTTGCTTCAGTCCCTCTCGTTTGGTTTATCTAGAAGTTGACCTGTTACTACTTGAAATTCTTGCAAGTGATGAGAGAAGTTGTGTTAGAGCTTGAGACCCATAATCTCTGCATATGCTACGTCAAAAAACATATAGTTTATTCTCATAAGGAATTGAAACATTTGTGCAGTATTATAGATATGAAGGAAAAGCAGAAGATCATCATCAATACCAATCATATTCTGAGCTTCATTGTTTTATCTAACATGTTTGTTCACTATGTAGGTATATGTGAAATTTTCATTGCTAAATTATTTTCATTTGACATCATAGCATGTGGAGTAAAATGGGCTTCCACAAGGGTTGAGCCCAACATGTTTCCCTTTGCATTTTGAAAGGGATAGGAGTGTAAACTCATGTCACTTATTAAGCTTGAGCAAGTACTCATTGCTCATGATAGTGAGTTGATGGGATCTCTATCATAAATGACAAATACTTGTTCAATGTAACCATAATAAACGAGGAACAGTCATGAAATGAAGCCTCTATGTGAGAAACTATCATATCATAGAAAACATTGAAGAAATAGTGATCATGCTTGATCCTAATAATGAATAATAAGTTGTGATGGCATCATTTGTATACATGAGAGCAACTGTTAATCATTATTCTAGAGTTTTTCCTCACCGACATGAAGTCCAAGTTCTACTAAGGTTTTCATTTTTAAAGCCATCATTAAGTTTTTCCATATGGAATTGGATTGGAGGGACAAACCATTGTGATAATGAAAGGGGACAGTTTGAGTGCATGATGCACAATCCTCATGAAAATAAAGGGAAATGATAGTGAACATAAAGGTCAAATTCCATATGCATAAAGAAATCATGACTTAAGAGATGAGCATGAATAATCATGCTATGAGTCACCAAGCTATAAATTTTACATCAATGAATGATGCAAGGACAGTAACTCAAAAAGATGAAAGGATAGTAAACTGCTTGAAATCAAATGATAGAGTTACTGTGAAAGTCATTATAATTATCTTTAGTGTTAACCCTCATAGGTACTATGTACACACTAATAGAAATATATTATACATCCTTTCAAAGTCTATGATTTTATACATATGGAATTTTCCTATTAGTCAATGAGCGTTTTCTATGAAGAAAAGGAAGATTCTATTCTATGAATTGAAGCAAACATATTTCACAAAGTAAACATATACAAATAGAGAGTAAGGGATAGGGTTAGCAGGACAATCAACAGAGTAGTAAGTGAAAGCTTGCATAGTTGTGACTTTTAAAGGTGATGAAGATAAAGTTGTAGACCAATGGCATGGTACAAAAAACATAACATGGCTTTCAATATGCAAGCATTACCTACAAATGGGTATGCCAAGAATCCCTCTCTTGTTAAATGCCAGAAAAGAGACCTAGGGTTTCAAGGTCGAACCCTTTAATGAATAAATGAAAGAAACACTTGGGTTACTGAATAAAATAAAGAAAACTAGTTCAAAATGTGGCAAAAGAGCAATAACTTGGTGTTTAAGAAGGGTAGAGGTAAATATGTAAATCCCTAAATCTATTTGCAGAGCCCTCAAGTTACAAATGACAAAGCAAAAAGGAGGGTTTATTGTCTATTCTAGAAAATGAAATAGAGAAATCACGACCACAAAGTGAGAACAAAGTCATTGATACCTGCAAGAAATTGTAAAGTCATGGCCATGGAAATACATCGAAGCTTCTATATTTGCAAAATAATGAACCCAAAATGCTTCTATACAAAGAAAAATACATAGAAAAGAGAAGCAATTTTATTTTCTTCCTTGGGAAACTGAGAAAAGAAACTTTGATACTTTTTCCACAGAGAAGCACATATAACCAAAGAATCTTCATCATTTTTGCATGAATGAGCTCGAAACAAGCATGATTGTTCATAGAGAACGATAGAAAAACTAGATTGTATGCAAAAAATGCTTACCCAACTCGGCCTCAACACAGTTTGAGCATGAGTTCTCCAGAAACCTCCAAGAAAGTTGCAGAAAATCCCCATTGAAACCCTTTGTTGGTAGCCCACAAAGTTTCTAGAATACAAAGTACAAAATGAAGTGTGAAATGAGTGCTTTGGCTGAGTTTTGTCATTAGGTTTTCAACCCTAAATGGCCGACCTCCCAAAAGGAAAATTTTCCTTTGATTTTAACTTTTGAAATATAAATTAATTCCCCATTTTAATTATTATAGGTGTCTAAGGTGTCCCCTTAAGAATTATGTATTTTGTATTGACCCTCAAAACATGGCTGAGTCATGGCTTTATTTTTGCATGAATTGAAATAGATTTGAAATGTAAAACATTTATTAAAGTGGTGTGCTATAAACCACTTTATTAGTGCTATGTAAATGCAAAATAGATAAGTCCATGTGATTTAAAGAATAAGTCAAGGGGATATAGTTGAGTATTGAAATGCAAGTGCCAAGCATATAGGAGAGGTTGAAGGAAGTTGACAGACAAGTGCCAATAATATAGGGGTTGTTTTGAATTGGTTTTGGAGGGAATTGAGAGCATCTTAGAGCAATTTTGGGTGCCTTTATGATGGGAAAGGTCAAGGTTTGACCTTTTCTTCACCTTTTTGTAGAAAATATGTATGTTGCAAGTTGTAGGTTGTGTTGAAATGCAAATAATTCGAGTTGTGAAAAGTATCTTTCCTTCTAGGATTGTGTGCATTGTATCCTCATGAAATATTGATGTAAAAGCATATGAGTATTGAGTTATGCAAGTCAAGCTTTGTTGTTGATTGAAACTATGTGTGTGTAGCAGATATGCAAGTTTTAGATAACATTTTGGTGCATCAACATAGGAATTAGTTTTCAGTTTATGTTTCCTCCTTACTCTTTCCTCTACAAAACATTAGAAGTAGTTTTTTAGGTGAGTACCATAAGATCCAACTTTCTCTGGAGGTTCTTTTCTACTTTAGGTGACCCATAGCCTTAGAAAAGTTCCCATGTTTCACCAGTAGGATGAGTTTACTCAACAAGGGTACACTATTAGGAGACAATAGTTTTTGGCACGCCTGATGGGACTGTGAACTGATTCTCAGTCCATTTTATACATTTTGTTACTGCTTTTTGGTGTGTACAACAACAATTTCAACCTTTTGGAGGAATTATCTTTACACACTTGGCAGATCTGGAAAGATTATTTGTTGGTTTCAAGCAGACAAAGTGTTGATATGTTCTATAACCCATCATATCATGAAAATGCTGCTCCTACACCTCCTTGCTATCTATATCAGACTGAACCAACAACTGGTTTTAGTAAAAATACCTTTGCTACAAGAGGTTATCAAAAAGTTCCATATTCCTACCACCCTCCCACCCTTGCTCAACCTTCTTGGCAACCTATCCATGCCTATAATATTTTGCAAGAAGATCATTTTGCTCATAACCAACATGACTACTCTCTAAATTAGCCTCAAGATGCTAACAACATGAGTATTAGGGAGATAACATTAGACTTGCAAAGGAAATCAAAGGCTGTCATAAAAGAGAAAGAGTATAATATACAACAGGTTGATCTTTCTCATCAAGATCATATTCATTAGAAGGAGGTGGAGGGACAAAGTTATGAACAAGAGACTCTTACTAGACAGGTTGCAGCCAAAGAAGAGAAAATAAAACACCCACTTTCACAAGTCCAAAAGTATGAAACCGAATCAACTACTTGCATTTCTAGTTTTAAACCAACTCCTCTTAGAACTATGATTCAACATAGGAAAGAGGAAGTTTTCATTTTAAACTCTCAAGTTTCATACAAGGTAAACCTCCTGAATCCTTTGAAAAAGCTTCTATTTCCAAAGTTCCAAGTTTTAGAGCTCCTTCTCCATTACTAGTTTCTTGTCATGTACAAATTCAGCCCAAGCTTTAAGCAAGTCACTTCTTCTCTTCGTCAAGAGTTACCAAAGCCTCCTATACTAGCCAATCCTCTATCAACATTCCCCAAATCTTTTGAGGAGCTTCCCGCTCATTTTGAATAGGAGGAGGCCGAGCTAGTAGTGAAACAAGAGTTTGTTTTTTCAATTCAAGACTCAAAAATGATTGAGGAATGTGGAAGGAGCTTGTGAGGTTATTTATGAGGAAGCAAAAGAAATATCTGTTGTTTATGAGCCTATGAATGGTGTGAATAATAAAAAATCAAAACTTTTGCAACTAGAAGTTGAGGGTGATCAGTTGGAACAACAAGTTGCAAGGAAAATGGATGGGGATCAGAAGGAAGAGTTGATATTCTCATTTAATGAGCTTCCTTGTTTTGTCGACAAGGATAAAGATTCGAAGCAACAAGAATATGTGTTTGTGATAAAACAAGATTTGGGACAGCTACAAGATGTTAAATAGTGTAATGAGTTGTTGGTTCTTGAAAGTCAATCTGAGAATGAAGCTTTGGCTCATGAGGTAGTTTCATTTTGGGATGATATAAAGTCTATTTTGACTCATGAGGAAGCCTCTTTTTGTCCAAATTTGGATATTAAACCAACACTATTTGAAGCAGAAGATCAAAAACAAGATGAGGAACAACACCATGATTTGGAACAACAAGAAACTAGCATGGAGAGTTATGAATTTACTCTTTTTAGAGGATTCCCAATTAGGCATGTAGCCAGAATGGAGGCCAACAAGAATATTCCTATCTTGCTTGCACCCAAGCATGAAGGTACAACTAAGGAAGAGAAAATTCAAGTCACTTTTCTACCTCAGGACACGAATGTTTATATTCCATATGAAAAGGTTAGTGAACTTGCGTATGTTCTTCAAGAGGTATTGCAACACTTTGTTGAATTTCTATCCATGTTTCATCTCTTTCTAGCTGTCCTCAAGCATAGAAAACATTGTAAATTCTATAGAAAAAAGGAAGCTACTTCACCCAACCAGTGAATGGTTTTATTTGAGTTAGTGTCTTTCTTGGTTAGTGTAGAGTAGGGTTAGTTTTCCATTTCTCCAAGTGTTGTTTATAGAGTTAGTCAGTTTTATTTGAGTCTTTTGGTAGATAGAATAAGGTTTGAAGGTGTTATGCACTGTTTTGATGAGTTATAGCAGTATCCAAGACTATTTCTCAAGTCTTGTCATCTTCCTTTTGACTCATGTGCCCAATGGATAAGTTCAGGCATCTGGTCAAGATGCTTAGGTGGCAAGCATTTAGCGGATGTCACCAAAAATGTTACCTAATTTTGCTTTCATCTCAATCAGGTAGAGCTAGAATAATATTTGAAACTAAAGATAAAAGGTACACATTCAATTATTCTAAGTTCCATTCATGTGAACAACATTATTATCAAATAAATTACATTTTATTATGCAAATGTTTACAAGAGAAAGATTGCACAAGTTTTGCATAAAAGTTATGTTTGATTGATAATTACAAATGTATGGTGTCCCACACAAGTCGTGGGAATGAATATTTCAATACAATATAAGACATAAACTATAAATTTGAAGAAATAGAAAAGAAAGAGCATGTGAAAAGAATAGGGATCTGCCATTGCCTGAATGAAAAACCCCAAGTTGAATTGTTGCATCCTTGCTTTAGTCCCTCTCATTTGGTTTCTCCAGAAGTTCACCTGCTGCTACTTGAAATGCCTGCAAGTGATGAGAGAAGTTGTGTTATAGTTCGAGACCCATAGTATCTACATATGCTACATCAACAAACATATAGTTTATTCTCATAAGGCATTGAAATAGTTTTGCAATATCATAGATATCAAGGAAAAGTAAAAGATCATCATCAATATCCATCATATTCTGAGCTTCATTGTTTTATCTAACATTTTTGTTCACTGTGCAAGTATAGGTGAAATTTTTATTTCTAGATTATTTTCATTTGACATCATAGCATGTGGAGTAAAATGGGCTCCCACAAGGGTTGAGCCCAACATGCTGCCCTCTTCCATTTTGAAAGGGATTGGAGTATAAACTCATGTAACTTATTAACCTTGAGCAAGTACTCATCACTCATGATAGTGAGTTGATGGGATCACTGTCATAAATGAAAAATACTTGTTCAATGAAACCATAATAAACAAGGAACAGTCATGAAATGAAGCCTCTACATGAGAAACAGTCATATCACAGAAAACATTGAAGAAACAGTGATCATGCTTGATCCTAATAATGAATAATAAGCTGTGATGGTATCATTTGTATACGTGAGAGTAGCTATTAATCATTATTCTTGAGTTTTTCCTCACTGAAATAAAATCCAAGTGCTGCTAAGGTTTTCATTTTTAAACATTTTTATAGATGACAATGGATTGGAGGGACAAACCATTGTGATAATGAAAGGGGACAGTTTGAGTGCATGATGCACAATACTCATGCAAATAAAGGGAAATGACAGTGAACATAAATGTCAAATTCCATATGCATAAAGCAATCATGACTTAACCACAATCAAATGGTCAAGGATAATCAACTAACAAGACTCTTGAACAAATCTTAAGGAAAATGGTAAGCATAATAAAGATTGGCACACTCAATTAACTTATGCATTGTGGGCTTATCGTACAAGTATTAGAACATCTACGAGAAACACTCCCTACAACCTTCTTTATGGTGCTCAAGCAATAATTCCCTTGGACTTAGAAATTCCTTCATTACGAATTGCTCTTGAAGGGCTTATCGATGATAATGCCTATAAAGAGAAATGATTACATCAACTTGAAATTCTTGATGAATAGCGTATCAATGATCTTGAGCATCTTCAAGCTTATTCCAAACTAATGCAATGTAGTTATAATGATCATGCCATCCCTCACACATTTAATAAAGGTGACCTGGTGTTGTATGAGAATCAACGTAACGTAAATGCCGCCTTGAATGAAAAAGGAAAATTTAGCGCTAATTGGTTAGGACCTTATGTAGTTGAAGAAAATTATGGGTCCGATGCCTATACATTAATGGAAATGGATGATACACCTCTAAAAGAACCTATCAATGCCACACATTTGTGTCAGTACTACACCTAGCATTTTCTTTGAGTAGTATGTTTTTAAAGCAGTGTTGTTAGATTAAGTAGATAGTATTCTATTTTTATCTCGCATTGCTTCATTCTTTGAAAAATGATCTTAGTGTGTCTTAGCTTGTCTATGGTGATTTTTCAAGTTAATTTGAATTATTACTTTAGCTTTCATACTATTCAAATTCATCTTCTGTGTTGTGTTAGATTAGATCCTTATATGCATTTAGTGTTCTAGAAGTTAGATCATAAGTGCATTTAATTTAACATAGCATACTCAATCACAATGTAGCATCTAATGTAAACTTAAGAGTTTTAGTTAGATCACATAAACATTAGATCATGGAGAAAATTATTAAATATTCTAAGGATATTTAGCAAATCAAATTAACATTTAATTCAACATAAGCTCATAAGAATAAAACAAAAATGCTCATATATATATATATTAGAGTTCAAGTACACATAATCATAAATACAATGCTAGTAGGGTCTATGATTGCTAGACCCATCAAGGTTCGGTGCTGGTGTCCATTGAGATATAGTAGAATGTGATCATGATCTACTCATGGAAACTCGTAGACCCTCCACTAATACAACTACTCTCACCTCCCATATGAGTGCCTTGATGTGCTCCTGATCGATGTAGGCTCTATCTGACTGCACCCTAGCAAGCTCCTCCTGTAGCCTTGACATGTCTACTCATAGGGTGTCCTCCATTCCACTATTAGTCAAACCTCGAGATGTTTGAAGTGCTAAAAGCTTTGATAGAGCTCGGTTGACACATCCAGTGACACTCTTGTATGTCATGCTCAATCTCACTACTGGCTCAAAGAGGTTTGCATGTTTCCTTGTGGAAGGTGGAGGCATGCACTCTGAGGGTATATTATCCTCTACGCACAAGGGAGGTACTATCTCATTGGTCACTCACTAGTAGAGCTCACGCCACTCTCGTGTGGACCCTGCAAGATAGAAATCATAAAAGATATCAGTACACATCATGGGATATATATATAAAGCATATACATAAAGGTAAAAGTGTAATGAAAGCATAAATATCACATTATGACTTGAATCTCTAGTTTTCCAGTCGGGGTATAACTATGTAGCAACAGTCCCCTCTTGTGCTGGAAGTGTGGATGGCACGCTACCGCTAGCCCCCCCACGCTTGTGGATATGGAAATCTGATGCGGCTGCTACATGTGATCTGGTGACTCATGTAGGAGGTGGATCTCTCCTCTCGAGGGCAACTAGATCCTCATTTGTCTAATCAGTATCCTCACTGATAAATTGGGTATCCTCCTCCTCCTCATCTATAAATATGTCAGGCACTGTATCATCATCAATTGTATCTCCGTCAACCTGCTCATCATCCCTATCATCTCTGTGTCCATGAAGAGGTCCTGCGTGACCTACAGGGTGATGTTTAGGAAAGACATGGGATGGTTGTGCTCCAATCCACCATTGGTCATAAGCTGGTGTGGTGCCTATGTCATCAACATCAGAGACTGGGGGAATATCATGGTCCTCGTCCTTTGAGTCACTAATGTACACATCCTCAATAGTAAGACGATGAGTGTCTCCAAGCCTAGGGGTACCCCGTGTTGATTGCAGGAATCAGGGTTGGTCCCGTAGTGGAATTTGTATTTGACCAAACTAGTGCATGACCTGATCAAAATAGAAAGGTCTCACAATATAGTCATGTCACCCTAGAACAATCAATCCTATTGAAGCTTGGATAGCTTATGTTTATCATCTGCCCACTATGGTATCTTGAGATATGGTCTCCATGAGATATCACCCTCCCCCAATTGATCAAATCTAACATGCCAGTGAAGAAAATATCCCTCTTTCCATGACCACCTCAATGGATAATTGTAGGCCCGTGGATAGCCCATGGCTGCTATGGTAGGATAACCCACCGATCTAGTGCATGTGATATGCTCGAAACACCACACCTGTAAGAGTGTAATTGCATTATACTATCCAGCTCCTAGTATACAAATTGCCTGAGATCATAGTATAGATGTGCCAGCATACTATGACCCCACACATAGATGGTCCAATGTTGCTCCATATCTCGAATAATGTGAACAAATCCTCCATATAAATGGTCCCCTCATCCATCAAGAACTAGTGTGAGTGTTGTAGTAATGACCATAATTTGTTAGTGTAGTGGTGTCTGCATGTGTAGTAGCCATCTAAGCTTCATGCAAGGCTTGAAACTTGACTCCCAAATAGGGTACCCTGGAAAATATAAGATATCATCCTGCATCTCCTCATGTGTGCGCTCATCGAGCGAGTGTACAACATTGCCCCATAGGGGTAACTATAAGATGTGTTGTACATCCTCTAATGTGACTATCATCTCGCCAATAGGTAGATGAAAGGTGCAGGTATCAACATCTCACCTCTCTACTAGGGCTAGTAGAATGGCATCGTGATATCTCATTGGTGGCATAACATACACCCAAAATAATCTCGTATCTTGTAGAATGTTGATCTCATCCTTTGACAGTCGGATGATGAGGTCTCAGAGGAAACAAAATTGTTTCCATTTGAGATGTTTCCGAGCTTGGGGAGGGATCTAAATGATAAAATAAACAAAGTAAATCCTAAACATATCCATTAATAATTAAAATAATAAACTAAAGTTGCTTTAGGAAACATGTTCCATTTTTGGATAGGGGGTCTTGGACACTTTAGACATTTCTGGACACTTTGTGCCAACAAAGGACACTTTGTGACTATCTTTTGTAGGATCCTGAAAATACTAAAAAAATATAAAAAAGTACTGTAAATCCATGAAAACGAAGAAAAAGCAATGAAGAATCCACTCACCGTAGGTTGGATCACGTGTTGTGCCACCTCATCATGGAGCACATCAAGTCTGGGAGCCCTGTAGGTTCATTAGATCGACATTCTAGATCACTCTAGACCAAGATAAATTGCAAAGAGATAATGTCAAAATGAGATAAAAATTTCATTTTCATCCATATATACCTAGTTTAATTAAAAATATGTATATTTTAATTTAGCTATATTTCATTCAAATCAACATATTAGGGGCTAGAGAACTTTGTTTTCAATGCCATTTGTTGCATTGGATTCGTTAATTCCACTCTCAACCTCATCAATTGTCTATCACTATGTGGTATGGTACTTGGAAATACCCTATGATAAGACTTAAGTAATTCAATGTGGTTCCATGGCTACCCTAATTCCAGCTCCTTAAAGCAAGTTGAATCTGGGGGGGCATACATCTACCCTCGAATTCGATTCTCTGTAGAAGTTTGATAAGAGTATTTTTGAGTGACTAATGAATCTATGTTGCAAGATGCATTTCCTAACATTGTTGTTTTGCAGATAACTATATTGGGGGCTTCATTCTCCCTAATGAATCCATATGAGTATCCTTTTTATAAAGTATGTTAGAATTCCTTTAGCTTGCATATGCACGTAGTGGCATATGGCCACTAAAGTGGGGGCTAAATGTAGTGTAAAAAATTGTACCCCTTTTCTAGGAGAAAGTACAATTCACACTTATTTGGACCTATTTTGGTGACTTTATCATTAATGCATTTTAAAATCCCATTAATAGGCCCCTAATACCCCTTTATCATGCATCCCAAGTCCTATTTAACTTAATTTTATTTAATTCCCGACACCACAAACCACATTGAATAAATGTTATGGATCAAATTAATGTCCCAACATTTAAGGAGTCTTGAAGTTTTAGGTCAGGACCCATTCACCTATGGGTGAATGGGTCCTCATTAAGTGCCTTGAACTCAACTTTGGATTATTTTTTCGTGAAATTTTAATCTCTCAAATTCAAATTTCACATGTCGACTTTTGGGATCTGATAATTGGAAAATTAGAAAGGAAGCCTATAAAACTAAGTCTCACATTCATTTTACACTAGATAAGAAGCAAGGAAGAGAATTTAATATGAGATAAAGCATTCATATTAAAGAGCAAGGAGAAGCATTCAAAAGTGAAGTCTTGGAGCATCATTTGGGTTGTTTTTGTAGGTCTTCAAGCTCCTTTTGATATCAAGATCAAGCATTGCCAAAGGATTGATGATAGTTTCCTATAGAGGATCATGATGGATTCTAGGTTTTGGGAGATGCACAAGACATTCAGCCAAGACTAATGACTCATTTCCTAAGTGATTCCATTTTCTATTATCTCTCTACTTTCAGCCTAAAGGAAGGTATAATCATATTTGTGACTTATTAAGGTGATTTGAGATCTCCTAAAGTAGGTCTTCATCATTGTGCATATTCATTTAGGGATCCTATTCTAACACACTTGAGTAGGGTTTCTTTACATCATTTGTTTCTTAAGCTTAGAAATACTTAAGGTTAGGATTGCACACACATTTCATTTTTCAGATCTATATTTCTCATCAAGGTTTAATTACCAAACTTGGGGTTTGACCGAGGCAAACCCCTATCCACCAACAAACAAAAAAATTTGTTTTGTAGATTAAATGCCTAGATCTGGATTCAAGAGTGAAGGTATCAAGTTACATGGAAGAATTATAGGTCCCAGGCTTCATTCTTAGATTTATATATTTTCAAAAAAGTTTGCTAGGAGCCATTCACCTTAGGGCAAATGAGTCCCTTTCAACTTGTAAAAACAATAACTTTTGAAAGGTGCACAACATTTATTCTCCTTATTTTTTCTAGAAATTATGTTGGTTCCTTTAGTTTTATGCTAAATCTATTAGATCCACTTTGTAGAAGGCATTTTGGAGTTGATTAGCTATTTTTAATCTTTCTCCCCAAAGTGTTGTTTGGCCTAGACCCCCGTCCTTGCAAAAAAGGGAAATTTGTAGGTTCACACTTTGACTTGATTCACCTTGAGGTTGATAGTCATTTCATTGTGTGGATCTTATTTTCTAATGAATTGAGGGAAGATAGGACCCCTTTTCCCTCTTTGGATCCACTTTTCCACTTTAGGAAACCCTGGGGACACTCCTATTTTTCATCATTTCAGAGTGAGCAAAATATTGAAGATTGTGGTTAACCTTGAAATGAGATTGATAGCTTGCTTTTATAGAAATATCAATTCAAATGAAGGGTGAGGATTGAATGACGAGGTAAGATGATCAATGGATGAGATTAATTGAGAAGAAAAGAGATAAAGATGGGAAGAAAAGACCGTGATCCAAGAAATTGGAATAAGAGATAAGGCTTAGATAAGAATAAATTAAATAATTATAACATTTATTTCATTTAGAAGAGGAAAAATAAACAATTAAAATAATTATTTAGTTATATCTAATAAAAGTGGGAAATGAAATGTTCAATAATTAAAATAATTATTTAATAATAGATGGAGGAAAATGGTAAATAATTAAATAATTAAAATAATTATTTAATTAGAGATGGAAGAAAATGATAAATAATTCAATAAATAAGACTTTATTTAATTATAGAGGAATAACCTCCTGTTAATGTGACTCCAGGGGATCATCCCTGCAACAATCCAAGGGCGGGTGTGAAGTGGTGTGCACCAAAGGAGGGGTGGGTGAAGGTGAAATTCGACGAGGGAGCTAGAGGTAATCCGAGGATCAGTGGGGTTGGGTTTCAGAGACCACCACAGGTATATCATCTTGCACAAGTCCACACCTATAAGGGTTGGCACTAACAAAAAAGTGAAGTTTAGGGCAATGTTGATCGGACTAGAATAGGCGATAAAAGAGAACCTAAGGAAAATACACTTGGAAGGTGATTCATTGATAACTATCAATCCAATCAGGTGAGGATGGACACCAAATTGGAAGCTCAGGAAGTGGCTAAATCCCATCCTTTAAATACTTGGTGAGTTAGAGGAATATAAAATATCCCATATATATCGAGAAGGAAATGATTTGGTAGATGACTTGGCTAAAGCTGCCATGGGGGATGGTGGGCAATAATGTGGAAATTATGTTTCAAGTTGGTGGTAGTGTTGGTGAGAGGCTTGAATTTTGAGGTCAAAAGGACATATATTGAGGACAAAGGTTCATGAATATGATTATAAGAAATGGTGGGAAGCATGGTGAAAATCTACCCCAAGTTAAATATAAATCTTTGGAGACATTATCACACATTTTCATTTATGCTTGGTGGGAAGGGCTTGAGGTGGCGATGACTGGGATGGACACCCTTGTGCGGATGGATTTCTCGAAGTGGCGATGTCCTTTTTAGGAGAGATCTCAAATAAACGTCTGGGGAAGTTTTTCAAAACTTTCCATGGTATGATATTACATGCTATAAAATGGTGCTTGGAAAGGAGTTTCTTTAGGTAGATCATCGACATCGTGTGAATTCTGATATTGCAGCCATGTTCGTGGCCACAGTCTTGGAAGTGGGGGAGCTAAGGTAGTTGGCAAGGATGCTCTGCAAGAAGTTAATATGGGGTAATTTTCTCATGGGGTCGAACGACATCCTCAAAAATGTGGATGGTAGGGGAGTGCCTTTTCCTGACAAATATTACATGATCAGGAAGCATGGGAGACCCCTGACATATTATTCTCTAATCTTTTCTGGGGATCCTTCTTCTCTACCAAAATTTCATGTGGTTTCCATGAGGGGAATTCTATTTTTTTAATGCATATTGGAATTGGCTCTAGACGAGGGTGTTGGGTGGCTACAAGAGTTCATTCACGAAGAATGGTTGGTGGACAAGCATGGTTCGGTGGTGTGGGCAAAGGTGCCAAGGAGAGTGGTTCAGAAGGCTATTGGTGAGGAGCTTGCATCAATGCCAATTGTGGAATGTTGGAGGAATGAGGTCTATGGGACTGGCTGGGGGCTGTATTAACTAGGATTTGTCTTTGTTTTTTGTTGGGGGAAATATAATGGTTCTCCAATCTATAGTAGGTTGGTAATTAATTATCTGTCTATTGGTGGGTCATGAGTTGGTCGATGTAATGGTTGGTTGAATGCCAAAGTTTTCGGTGTACGTTTTGTCAATTGGCTCCTATTTTGTAATCATGGAGCAAAAGAAGGGGTCTAAAAGTTGGGAAATTCTCCCATTTTGTTAAAATATTTTTTCTTTGGTTAATATATGGAATTGCCACCACATGGAAACCTTTGAATTGATAAAAAAAATATACAGGAAAAAGATAATGAATAACTAAATAATTAAAATAATTATTTAATTATAGAAGAAAAGAGGGAAAATGAAAATGAATATTTAAATAAATAAGAACTTATTTAATTATAGAGGAAAAGGATGATTAGTGACGTAATTTAAATAAACTAACATTTATTTAAATTAATAAAAAGAGAAATAAAGATAAAATGAATTAATTAAATAATTCAAAATTATTTAATTAATAGAAGAATAATTAAATAACTAAAATTATTTAATTATGCAAAAACTACTCAAATTAGTGAGAAAATGTTGGTTACAGACTCGAGACATTTTTTCAGTGTCTATATTTTCTCCCTCTTTAATACAATATGATTTTGTTGTATTGTGTGAAAGAATAATAAGGAAAATTAGGCTCAAGACCTACCCCAGTTAAGGCAGGATAGGATGATGCCTCAAAAATAAAAATGCAAAGAAGATACCCCTAATAAAATTTTGAGAACTTTCCAAAAATATAAAAAAATTAGAAAATTCCTCAATTTGAGCCCTAGGGAACAAATTTATGAAGTATTGATTTTCAAAGATCTATTTTTTTATTAATTATTTGAGGTCAAAATAAAAAATATATAGAACAAATCCCCTGTGGAATTTTGAGAGCTTTCCAAATCTATAAAAAATTCCAAAAAAATTGCAGATTTGTGACCAAAAATTAAGATTTATGAAAAATCATAACAAATTTCACAACTCGCTCAAAAATGTTGACCTAAAGCTGACTTTTGGATTGAAGGCTTCTGATATGATCCTTTACCTTCAGTAAAAAATAAAAAACAAATTCATAGCCGTTTGGGAGATATTATGAAATCTTTGCAAAATACTAGAAGTAGCATACCTCACTCAAAAATGTCAACATGAATAAAGCATGAATTAATTCAGAATGAAGCATGAATTAATGATAGCAACCACAAAACTACCCTAATTCAAGTCATAGAGACCCTAATCTAATAATAAAGCACAAGATGACAATATAAGACACAATAATAAAGCAATGAAACTCAATTCCTATGTCATAGTTGAATCACCTCCATTGCTCTTCTCCACTTTCCTTTGTTTGCTCTCAAATTTGTAGTATGCAATGTCTTTGATAAGCTTGATGTTGATGTAGCAAGATCTCAATATGATATGATAGAAAAATATTGAAGATTGTGGTTCTTCAAGATGAATGATATGAGTGATAGAAAAATATTGAAGATTGTGGTTAACCTTGAAATGAGATTGATAACTTGCTTTTATAGAAATCTCAATTCAAATGAAGGGTAAGGATTGAATGATGAGGGAAGATGATCAATAGATGAGATTAATTGAGAAGAAACGAGATAAAGATAGGAAGAAAGGATCACGATCCAAGAAATTGGAATAAGAGATAGGGCTTAGATAAGAACAAATTAAATAATTATAACAATTATTTAATTTAAAAGAGGAAAAATGAATAATTAAATAATTAAAATAATTATTTAATTAGAGATGGAAGAAAATGATAATAATTAAATAAATAAGACTTTATTTAATTATAGAAGAAAAAGATAATGAATAATTAAATAATTAAAATAATTATTTAACTATAGAAGAAAGGAGGGAAAATGAAAATGAAAAATTAAATAAATAAGAATTTATTTAATTATAGAGGAAAAAGATGATTAGTGACATAATTTAAATAAACTGACATTTATTTAAATTAATCAAAAGAGGAATAAAGATAAAATGAATTAATTAAATAATTCAATTTTTTTTAATTAATAGAAGAATATGACATTAGGAAATAATTAAATGATTAAAATTATTTAATTATTTAGAAAAGACTCAAATTAGTGAGAAAATGTTGCTTGCAGGCTTGAGACATTTTTCAGTGTCTACAACTTGTTCAATGTCCATAGGTTCGTCTACTTTTGAGCATGTAGGGTAGTCTGAGCCACCATAGATTTATCTGATCTTTTATCCTTTGGTTTCTTCTTCCAAAATTTATATGCTTCATTGTTATGACATTTTGACTTATCTCCTTTTGTATTCGGTATAAGAGGACTCATAAAATTTCTTCTGCAGTTTCTAACAATATGTCCAAAATTGCTGCATTTGTGACAAATACTATTAAAATTATACAACAATGTAAATGCATGTTTTTGCTAACAAAATCATTTCTTCTTGTAGGAGCCTTTCTATAATTCAAAACCTTATGACCAAAATGATTGTAATTAAAACAATAACCAAAAAAAGAATGATAAAACGTGGTATTGTATCCTTGTCCTCTTGAAACTTGTCTTCTGAATCTTCTATTTTGCTTGTGCACTTGGATGAACCCGCCATTCACCACCTTGATTTCATTGATTGCTGAAACTTTCTCAGACTTTGAGCTTTCTGGGTTATTCTTTTCTAGATTCTCAACAACAGACTTCATAGTCTGCTCAGTCACCTTACTCTTCTGCTCATCAGTAAAACCAAGACTAGTTTTGATATGCTATGATATCTTGCTTTCTATTATTTGATCCAAGATCTTTGTGCTTTTTCCAAACTTCAGTTTTGGCTGATGATTTACCTTTTCAAGATCCTTCCTTAGTGATACAATTTTTTCTTTAATTTTTTCATAGTCCTTGTCTTTTGATAGCACCCTTCTAGTTAGAACTTCTTCAATCCTCTTTGACTCTTCTACTTGAACCTTTAGATCAATGACCATCTTCTTTGCTTACTCAAGATTCTGAGATAATTTGTCTTTATCTTTCACTTCTTTTGTAATCCTTTTTCTTCAACCTTTTGATCTCCTTACCGACACAGAGTAATTCTTCTACAAGGTCTACTTCCACGTCATCTTCAGTTCTAGACTTTATTTCTCTATCTTATTCAAAGGTTTCCATAGCCATAAATAGATCTTTTTATCCTTCATTCCCGTAGGTGCCTTGGTCATCATCATTAGATGAGTAGCCTTCCTCATTGATAAAGAAGTTTTTCTATTTTTTGAATCTTTTTCCCTTTTTTAAATAATTGCTTTTCATCATTATTAGATTCCTTATATGGACGCTTAGCCATGAAATTTCCTACTTCTTCGCAATTAAAACATTTGAAAGGAAACTTACCTTTGTACTTTTTGGAACCTCTTTGTAACTTCCTGACAAAGTTTACTTCTTTCAAGTCTATTTTATCTTCTGAATCTAGATCATCTTACTTCTTGGACATGTTGAGTGCAACCTCTTTCCTTACAATTTTTTTATTTTCAATTATCATTTCATAGGAAGTCAGAATTCCATGCAACTCATCCATAGTTAAAGTATTCAAATCTTTATATTCTTCAACAACAAAAACTTTTGCATCAAAATTTTTGGGAAGGGATCTAAGTACCATTTTCACAATCATACCTTCTTTTAGTTCTACAACAATATCTTTGATAGAAATGACAACCTCATCAACTCGAAGCAGGAATATGGCAATGTTTTATTCTTCCTCCATTTTTAGAGTTTCAAACTAACCTCAATGAGTTTGAATCTTTGCTTGTTTGACCTTGTCATCACCTTCATAGATGTGCAATTTACTCTACACTTCCTTTGTATTCTTGCAATGTATGATCTTCACAATCTCAAAGCTACATAAACCACATAAAATTGTATTCCTTACTTTAGCATTATTTTCACAAGCCTTATTTCTGCCTCGATCTCTTGGAGGACTTTCAAGGATCTCATATCCTTCCACAACTGATTACCAAAATTCAAACCTTAGTGCCATCAGGTATGCTTCCATCCTTACTTTTCAAAAGACATAATTGGATCCATCAAAGAGTGGTTCCTTATTTAAAGGCAATCCTTCTTGAGCCACTAAGTGTTCCATCTCGAATCCACCTCAAGCTATTAATATTCTTCAAAGGAACTTAGCTTTGATACCAAGTGAAGGAAAATATCTAAGAGGGGGTGAATTAGTATATAAATTCTATATAAAATTCTTTAATTCAAAATGTATCTCCAAACATGAATCGTCAAGCATGAATCAAAATAGTTACTATCAATCAAACAACATAGAAGCACACATTCACACAATGAACACTAGATATACGTGGAAACTTGGAATGGGAAAAACCATGGTGATAAGAGCTACTGTCAAAATACATCGTCACCAAAATAATGAATAAGTTACAATTATAAAGTAGGCACCAACCTACTAGAGACACCAATTCCCTATTGTATTTTTAGGCACCAACCTACTAGAGACACCAATCCCCAATACAAAGATCTAAGCACCAAGTCAATAGGTAAGGCACAAGTCATACTGAAATAAAAATATAAAGCTTGCAAAACTTCAATGTTGATTAAACAACTTATGCAAGATTTGATCTTGCGTTAGACACTCTCCTACACACCTTATGATCTTTTAATGATGGAACACAATGACTAAGATGCAACTTGCATTGAATTACATTTTCTTGCATAACTACCCTTACAATCACACATTCATTCACAACAATGAGATCTAAAATATGATGATTATATACATTTCATTACATTAACAACACTTCATGTTAGTCAGGAGTCCCTTAACACCATCTGTAATTAGCCAAGTTGACTAAGGTGGACCTAAATTTAAATTTACATGAAACATGTAGCGAGCAGGTCCTAAATCAAACTTGATGCTGCCAAAGATCATGATGTCATGCGCTTCCTTCAAGGACCTCAACTTGGAACTATTTCACTTTCCCATGCTACCTCAAGAGGTCAAATGTTACAAGCTTCTATCACATAGTTCCAAAATATCAATTGGTTAATTAACCAATAAAATGACCCTTCTTTCACTTTAATGTTTTTACATGATGAACATGAATCTCAAAAAAACTAAAATAAGATAGAGCATGTGTTGACATACTCTCCATTCAAATCGCAGACAAAAACTTGCATCCAAGAGAGAATACCAATCATGAACATGTTGCTAGAAAAATATGTTTGCTTGAAAAACTGGCCTACAACATTTCAGATTAGACTTCCTGATTGCTTCCATCAATAGAAGAGATACAAGCATGATATTAAAAGCATACTATAATAGTCTTCTTTGTTGCTCTCAAAATTCTATGATATTATAATATGATTACATTTAATTCTCACTAAACTTGTTGCTGACATTACTCATTTTCCATCAGTGAGCATCAATGACATTACTCCTTTGACATCAATGACAACATATGTTCAAAAAAATATTAACACAATGGGACCTATAAACTATGATTGGTCCAAAAGACAACAACAACATGATAGGAAAAGGGACTTCAAGCAACAAGACAAAGGAACACCAAATGCACTTACAAGATATAATATGCACTAACATGATTGTTCTCTATGGTGTGAAGCATGTTTCCTTCCCCATGACTCAACAAATTATGTATTTATTTTAACTAAACATAGAAATGAGGAAATCCATTATGAGGATCAAAATGCATAGTAGTATGATGAGGATATTGATCAATTATATGATTTCCAATATCAATTCAGTGATGAAGAAGTGAGTATTCTAATCATGAGGATTTTGATCAAATATTCTAGAATGATCATGTTGGTGGTCCAAAAAAATGTGAGGAGCCAATTGATGATTTTGAGTATCTAAGAATGATGAAGATGTAAAAGTATCAAGGAAGAATACCATAAAAAACAAGAAAAAAAGTATTATTATCGAGGTTATATCAATACATCTAATAATGGTTACCAACTAAGAGATAAACTTGTCCCCCTAAAAGAAAACAATAATGCTACAACACCAAATATGGATCAAACTAGCTCAAAAAAAGAAAGGTATGTTATAAGGGATAGTACCAAGAATGACAACCTCAAAGAGAAAAAAATGAGAAAGGGAGAATATCTAGAATTTTAGGACTTAAATTTGCAATTGCCTTTTTGCTTGAGTCCTTTCCCTTTTATGTCTTAGCTATTTTTTCCCAAGTTTATAATTGATATGAGAAATCTATCAGGGGTGGTATTTTATCAAAATTTCTTAGTAGATAAATAGATAGAGCACTAAAAATTAGGCCTAATTTCCTTTTAAAATTTTACAAAATCATCTAAGGGGTGAAATTTATGCTCATGCAGGTTTTCCTTTACCATCTAATTCCTTCCCTTTTCCTCATAAGTATGTAATTCAAATCATCCTCCTACAAAGTGCAATTTTAATAGAAATTTCCACAAAGCCTTAAATATTGAAAAAATGGCTAAGTGTTACCTTTTACGGAATCTTGATCTCCATATGAACCTTCCCTTTGCCTCATTTTGGTTTGGTTCATTTGGAGTCTTTCGCTTTGTAGAAAAAGTGTGCCCATTCAATTTTATGAGCATTTCCATGTGAACTAGCTTGTTTCCACATCTTGTTGCTTTTTCTGCAATTTCCACTTGTATCACTTCTCCACAAGCCCAATTTGTCTTCCATAATTGGCTAAGTAATGTTTTTCAGATGAACGAATCCCATCTTCCCATCTTGATGATGCCATCATCCCTTATAGACTTTCAATTTCCATTTAAACTTTTCCTTCCCAAGGTTCTCCATCTAGTTTAAATGGGTATTTTTGCAAAGCATGTTCCACATCATTTTCCCACATCCACACCTTGATAATGGCATGCTGGCATCATCCCACCTTACCTAAATCACCATGGCATTACAATATTTGAAGATCTCCAATCCATTTATCTCACTTTATTGATGTCACCTACGAGACTTTTCATATGTGTAGATGTACCTAAATTTGTCTGAATGTATCACACATCTCAAATTCACCTATTAACATCATTTCCCTCAATTTTCTTAATTCCTCATTTTAATTAAATAATTTTCAATTGTTTGATTAAATTCACTATTTCCCTTTATTAATTAAATAATTAATGTTATTTGATTAATTCATCATTTTTTTTATCATTTCTCACTAATATTCCTTAATTAAATAATTTTAAATTATTTAATTAAATTCAAATTTCCTTTTTTCCACCTTCATTAAATAATTTTGAATTATTTAATTAAATTCAATTTCCCTCTCCCACCTTAATTAAATAATTTTGATTATTTAATTAAATTCTAATTTTCTTCAATCCCACCTTTCAATTATTTAATGAAAATTCCTAATTTTCCCTTCATCCTCATAATTAAATAATTTTCTTAATTATGCAATTCTTAACTTTTCTCCAACTTGCACAAAGCATATTCCTTTTTAAAAAAAGAATATTCCCTGCTCAAAATATCTTCTTCCCTCCAAAATATTTAAATGGCATATTCCCTCCAAACTTGGAGTATTCTATAATTCAAATTCAAATTCAATTTTGAATAGATATTTTCCCTCCAAAATATCTTTAACCAATTTTCTATGAAAATAGGGATATTTTGGGCTCTAATTGAATCTCATCCCTTGATCTTCCTTGTTTTACTTGACATGTTGCAACTTGATGCTTTTTTTGCAACTTGACACTTTTGTTACTACATGACGCATTTGCAAGCTTATATTGACACTTTTATGGTAAATCAACATGTTCAAGTTTCAATTACAGTGATGCTTTTATTTTTGTGTCTTTTTTATTTAGCTAACCCTAATGTGAACTTGTTTCTTGATATTTTTGGGCTAACATTTGTGCATCTTGTGGCTTACATTAGGAAAAGATGATTTAGGAAACTACTAACAAATTTTCTTGTACCTAGTTTCTTTTTTTATCATATTTGATTTGGGGCTCCTAAAATGAACAACAAATTTCACATTTAGTTTTAGTGTTCCTAAAATAAACAAAAAATTACACATTTAGTTTTGGTGCTCTAAAATTGAACCCACAACTTGCATATTTCAATTTGGTTCTCTAAAATTGAACCCACAACATATTTCAATTTGGTGCTTTAAAATTGAACCCACAACTTGCATATTTCAATTTTATGCTTTAAAATGAGTAAATTGCACATTTAATTTTGGTGTATTAAAATTGAACAAGAAAAATCTCATCTTTGAGTTTGTTACAATAAAATGAATTATATATCATGTCTAGTAGACTAGTTGTGTGTATTCTCTTTCCTTGCACTACATGCAATCTTTGAAATCAAAAGCACCATTAGTTTGCAATTTTTTGTACACCTTCGGTGTGACTGTCTACGTATGCTCATCCCTTGTGACTCTTAAGAATGATCTTGGGAGTAAAAAACATGATTACCATTTAATTCAGTTAGGAGGCCTTCTTGGGGATTTTATCACCTCAAGGTCGACCTTAGCCACATTTTAGGGAGGGTATATAAAGGGGGGAGAAAAAAAGTTTCACCCCATGGTGTGACCAACATCCTTCAAGCTAAGCCTCATGACCCTTGGTTTGGCAGGACATGTATAGGTGATGAGGAAAGGGGGGACCCCTTTGACTTGGACATCCATGGACATGCTCATTATTCATAGATCCCCCACTATGAACCTTGTTTATTAGTAGCCTTTAATACTATCAGTCCTTAGCTTGGGATAATGAAATGTACAGTATCATGCATGAAGTAACTCATCATGTACTTCCCCTTGTTAAGGTGCCTGACATTTCTTGATTTGGACCTTATCCTTTTTAAGGTGAGAGGTGCAAAGGTGGTACATGACCTTCGTATACTCTAGTCACTCATTCATTGTGGAGGTATTTTATTTGGTAGATGGGCTAATCCTAAGTTAATACACTCATTCTACTACTAGCTAGGTAGTGTATCTTTAGTGTGTATTCATTGTTCAAAATACTTGTGATACCAAATAATGTTATCTTGTTGAAGAAGATATACAAAATCTATCCAAAAATCCTTGGAGTTAGTCCTCTATGCTATTCTTTGTTATTTTTATCACTTTTATAATTAAGCAAACAAAAATCAATAAATTTCAAAGCCTTAGATAGATTTAGGCTCAAATTGTAAAAAAATTGTCTCTGAGTCACAACAACGCATTTGATTGTCATGTTGTACCACTTTTGCACATTGTACCACTTCTTTTTGCATCTTGACATGTTTGATTTTTCATATCGATGCTTATGTTTGCAAATCAATGCATATGTGCAACTCAGTGCTTATGACTTAAAATAGTTCTCTGCCAAAATTCTGTAAAACAACACAACAATGCATTTGCATATCACACAACCACACTGTTTCTAATAAACCTACACTTTTGAAATCCCTAGTCATTTCTATAAGGGGAAGTACACTACTATCAATTGAAACAAAGCATTTGTAGAGTGACACATTTGACTATCAGTCACAAATCACTAGAATTATCAAAAATATCAGATTCCTAATTTCTTGACCAATAGTCAATTTAGGACCAGAGACTTGTTGAAAAAAAACTTGTAGTCATCACCACCATCCAAAATAACAACACAAAATGTTTCATTACCCATCCCATATCATTCATTCACTTTGGGATTCTTAAACACATCTTAGTTTTCTTTGGATCAAAACCAATCTCATCAAACCAAAAAAACACCTTGATGAGCCTAGCTTTTGGTCAAATTTTGGGTAGAATCTATAGTCCATTTACTGGCAGTGTCATGAACTTTAGTAATTAAGTGTTAATATTCGCATAATGTTTCCCTCAAACCATTGACATTGGGTTTAATCCTATCTCTGTGAAGTTTTAATGACATTGGCATATTATGTGGATGATCTATATTAATTTTGCGTATGGTTGATGAATGTTCTTTAAAGTGATTATAGCTGTGCAGTTATTATGCGTACTGACATTGCTATGCAGACACAATTTGTGGATGCTAAGTTAAGAAAGGGAACCATCGAATGACCATGCAGGGGAATCATTCAAAGGAATCAACTGAAGGATGACGACAATAGATTTCCCACGACAGTCAATTGTAACCGCCTTGTATTTATGGCATTGAGCAATCACGGGTGTTACTACAATGCTGAGTCCACGTTTTGGGCATGCGTCCGACTGGATTCCCTGCAGACGTAACCGCTCTGCCACTCTTTTCCTTGCTTTCCCTAAATGGCATCCTCTCAGTTAGTGGGAGTTGACCGCCTTGTTTAGCTGGTAGTATAAATAAGGATTTGAATCTTCTTCTTGGGAGTTCTTAGTTCTTGATTGTTGTTGTTAGATGATATTGATGATGTATTAAGCATTCTCCACTTTTTAATACAACCATGCTGCTACTCTGTATATACATTTTTTATTGAATGAGATGATAGTCTGAGTTTAAGAATTTGAGTTTGTATTAGTCTTAGTGGATACTCATCCAAGGGGGCCCACTTGGTGAGTAATTAGTTTAGTTATTATTTCTTGTTATGTACTTAGTTAGAAATTTGGCATCGACTGTTCCTGCAGCCACTAGAAGTACATTATGTCTCTGTTCC
The DNA here is from genome assembly GCA_007258455.2 of Sequoia sempervirens. Lineage (NCBI taxonomy): Eukaryota > Viridiplantae > Streptophyta > Pinopsida > Cupressales > Cupressaceae > Sequoia > Sequoia sempervirens. Next base: position 56,409 of record VDFB02265898.1, read on the forward strand.
TGTATCCAAAGCAGACAGAGTAGTTTCCTTTTTGTTGCTCAGATCTTTTATTCCTATTATGCATTTTAGTTCAACATAGTTGTTGATGTTCAACATTTGCTTTATTTTATTTTCAAGCAATTTACTTCTAGTATTGTGTGTTTCTTAGCTGTAGATTAGAAATGGCTACTTAAGAGTTCCTAGTGCACATACTGTGCTGGCACATTTCAACTTCACGTCCCTAGGTTGACAATTTAAATGCACCTCCATGATGATTAAAGTAACTATTCAGGTTAGATGTCCAATCTCTGAATCATGGCTGTAAAGGCCAAGTTACAGATCATTGTAGGATGCCAACATTTTTGGTGCCATTTCCGGGGATGGTGTCAAGCTAGGAAGTCCTTTGGAGTCATTGATAGTTTCTCTTCCATAGCACTTCTCTTGAGTTGTTCTTAGAATACCCCCTTTCTTAGACAAGTAATGATCTGGTATTCATTTGCTCACATTCTTTGTGTGAGTTAGCTGATGCTAAGTTGATACCATATGCATAGAAGAATGATCCTGATCCATTTCAACTAGTTGAGCTTCCAAATCTGCCCAAAAATGAAGAAGAAAGAGGAACCATTTCCCTTTGCTAACACATATCCTGATTTGACTAAGTTCTAAAGCCTCCATTGAAGATCAAAACTAGATTGATAACCTATTTTCCTTGGGAATCCATCAAGAAGACATGAGTGATACCTTCTTGTTTGAGTTTGACATACTTTTCTAGAGTTATGACTATACCACTAATGCTCCTAGGCTTCAGCTATTTCCTACCACTTTAAAAGAAGCTGCACTAGGATGGTTTGTGAGTCTAGGCAGAGACATTGTGGAGACTTTGGAGGACATGAAGAAAATTTTCCTTGAAAATTACAAGGAATATTGCAGAGCCAGTGATACGAGAGGAGGTGATGTCTTTAGGATGCAGCAGAAGGAAGATGAGAGCTGGGAAGATTACATTTCAAGGTTTTTGTTTTGCTTGCAGAAATCTCCACACCATACACTCAATGAAGAATCACAAAATCTACTTTTCTTAAGAGGAATCAATGAGAGTTGCACTGATGCTTTGGACCTAATGACATGAGGAGATATCACTCAAGTTCCTTGGGAAGATATCAAGAAAATATGTCAGAACTATTCCAGAGCAGCCTCAAAGAAAGAGAGAGCTTACCAATCTTCTGAGGGTGAATCATCTACTAGTAGAGTTTCAAGGATGGAGATTACTAATTTGTTGTTAGATTTCAAGCAGGATATTACAAACAATCTAGCTACTCAAATGGATACACTTCAGGCCAAAGACAAACATGATGAGGAAAAGGCAACTTTGATAGAATACTGCCCTCATTGCAGACAAAAGAAGAAGAAGGACTGAAAATGCAAGATGGTAGCTAACATTGACATCAATATTCCACCTGAGTTCAAACCAATTCAGTTTGAGGAAGATCAGGTCTACTTTGTTGCACAAAGGAAGTCCTGGGTTCCAAGACAAGGTATGCTACCAGATCCACTATCTTTTTCTGGGCCAAACCAAACAACCAGTTGCATGCAGCCATCTTCTCAATCCCAACAACCTGCTCTAATGCCTCCACTTGCTAATCCAATCTCAAATGCACTTGAACCAACTCAGCTACCAGCTCATCCCACACCCAATCCTAATAACAAACCACAACAACAACCTACATACTTTGCTGATTCAAATCCATTCCCTGCATATGTTGTGAGTGTAAGTGACATCCACTTGTGTTCAAGAACTACTTGACCAACTCCTTCCAATCCCATCATCACTGAGCTTCCTATGGAAGAGGAGGAGGAGCCTCTGAATGATCCCATTCAGCCAAATGCACCTAAAAGTCCTGAACCAGTCCAAGTCAAGCAGACTGAACAAGAACCACCATTTCCTCAGAGATTGGAAATTGCTAAGAAGAAAGAAGAAAAGGAGGATACCACATTTGACATCCTAGATCAACTAAAGCATATATGTGTTCAGATACCCCTATTTCATGCCATAAAGGATGTTCCAATCTACGACCAAGACATCAAGGAAGATTTTCTTAAGAAGCCAGGAAGGAAGAAGAAGGACCTGACTGCAGTCCATGTGATGGGACAAATCACTGATATCATGTTGGGAAAAGTGACTATTCCCAAGTATAATGACCCAGGAAGTCATGTGGTAGCATTTTTTATCAACAAAATCCAAGTAAAGAATGCCCTGATTGATTTGGGGGCAACAATCAATGTGATGACTAGGGACATCCTACAACAGCTAAATGTTGCAAGCATGAGATCTACTCCTACTATCCTGTAGCCTGCTAATAGTTCTATTGAGAAGCCTGATGGTATAGTAGAAGACCTTTTGGTAATTCTAGAATCTTGGGAGTATCCACCAGATTTTATGACTCTCTCTCCTAAGGCCACCCTAGAAGGATATCCTATTAATCTTGGAAGGCCATGGTTAGCAACAACAGATACTTATATTGGGTGTCAGTTAGGTGATGTGACTATTTATGATGGTAGGAATACTAATGAGCTTGTTCTTTATCTTCTTTCTTTGTCGACCCATAATGAAGAGGATTTTGTATGGCCACAAGTTGGTGAAGAGGCTGAGGAAGTTAACTTAGTAGTGTTGCTCATGATGTTAGATAGAAGTCCTTTCTTGTAGTTTCAAGACGAAGACGAAGTGTTACCTAGTATAATTCAAAACCATTATGAAGTGGAGGAAGCATCATCTTCAACTTTGGTCAGAACAATTCTTCCTGTTCTTCCTGCAACCACTATTCCTGTAGACGTTCTTCTTGCAGATGTTCTTCCTGTAGCCACTCTTCTTGAAGATGTTGTTCCTGTAACAACAAACTTACTGAAGTTTCATTAGCATGCATTTGCATGGGACTATCATGATATGAAGCGAATGGATCCTAATCTTTGCACTCATAGGATCTACATCAAAGATGATTGTCAACTAGTAGGGCAGCCTCAATGATGAATCCACCCTGCATTGGGAGAAATTGTCAAGTCAGAACTGCAAAAATTGTTAGATGGTGAATTTATCTATCCTATTTCAGACAACCAATGGGTGTCTCCATTAGTGATCATGCTAAATTAGGGAGGAAAATGGCGAGTTTGTGTTGATTATAGGGAACTTAATGATGCCACTAAGAAGGATCACTTTCCTTTTCCCTTAATTGATCAAGATTTGGACTCACTTGTAGGAAAACTACAGACAAGGTGGCTAGGACCGTATGAAGTTGTTGAGGTCTTTCCTAATGGAGTTGTTCATCTCACCACCATTAAACCTATCAGATTCAAGTTACTTGTCAATGGTCATCATCTCAGATTATATTATAAGCCAACCTCTAGAGGAGAATTCCTGCGACAATTCACCTAGTGTTCAGCTCACGAGCTTCCTGCAGTCGAAAGTGGTGGACCTAGCGTCCCACCTTTCGACTAAATTAAGATATGTACTTTTCATAATAAAGATTTCCACTCTAGCGAAAATCCATTTCTTGACCCATCCACCCATCCATCCATCTGTATCACCTTTCTCTCTCTTCCATCATTTCATTCTGCCTCACTTCACTTCCTGTCACTTTCATTAATTGCTCAATTATTTGTAAAAAAGGAAAAATGGTACTTTCTCTCCACGATCTTTGCAACACATCCTTCACACACTCAGGTATGTACGTAGTAATTCTAATCTCTTAACTACCTTTTAAGTGCATATATTTAATCATGACGTGTTACTATAGACAATTACATAATATGTCATCAATTCTTGTCAATTCACCACTCCCTTCTCGCATGTGTCGACACATGTCCAAATTTATGTTGGGGGGGAATAAAAAAATGCAAATATACTACCCATGCATCAAATCATAATTTGGCTATGTCAGAAAATTTAAATAAGCCGATTTGAAAATCTGGGTCGCATGTGTGAGGTGATGTTAACTGATCCACCAATTCTTTCCATCATCGCTCTCATTTATCACCCCTTTTCTCACCTTAATTGCCCTATCCTAATCTTGAGTTATAAGTAGTAAATGGTAAAACTAGAGATAAAGAAGGAAATTAAGTCGACACTGGTAGTGTAAATTTAGCAGAAAGGTGTTGGCTTTCAGACAAAAATTTTAGAGGAAGGAAATTTTGCTGAGTGATAGTGATTTTAGGCAATGGGAGGTGGCTTAATTCAAAATGAGCCCTCAGTTCATGATGTTTTGTTGCAAGATGCACAATGCCTAGCAGAATTTCAACGCTGTAGATGGTTTGATTATTTCATGAAGCTGGATGGATTTGATGAAGGCATTGCACTCGAATTCGCTCAAACATTATTTGAAGGAAAAGCCATAGTAAAAGGGTTAGAAGTTATGGCAAGTGATGATAGAATTGCAGAAGTTTCAAGGTTACCTGCCGATGGCGAGCATTACCTTACCTCTAGGGATGCCAGGTCGGCTAGAGTAGAATTTACAGTACACGGTGACCCCCCAATTAGAATAGACAAGCATGGTACAAAAAGAATGTCTCTTCCTGAACCATGGAGGTAGGCAACTATCTACATTATAAGGTATATCACCTGTGAGGGATGTTTATCAAACCTGCATTCAGTACATTTCAAGCTCTTGAGCTACATGAGGCACGAAAGAAGGATGAATGAGCCTAATATTCTATACAGTCTTCTCTCCATCATGGTAGCTGAAACACAAAAAGGTAGGGACAACTCTGTCTCCCACCATTGCTTGATAAAATTTTTGGTTAAGAAATCTTTGCATAGTGTATTTGAGATGTCCTGGGAATAATTTTTAAATATTGATCAATTTAGACCTGAGGAACTACAACCCAAGGTTTTACCCCAACCCCGTAGGGTGAGCAGAAGATTAAGCATAGCTAAAGCAACTCTTGGTGTTTCAACTTCTGGTGCTAGTTCTAGTATGAATCCTCCTGCAGCGGCAGAAGAAGCCATAAACATTAGTTCCTCTGAAACAGAGCATTCAAAAAAAGCAAGCTCTTCATCTGATTCTGATGATGACATCCCCCTACAAACCCTAATAAGAACAAGGGCACAGAGGAAAGAGGCTGAAACAAGAAAATAAAAAGAAAAAGCCTAAACATAGCCTATAGAGAAAGAGGTGTCGAGTGCTAGGAAGAGAAAGGCTGACCCTATTCACCCTGTAGCCAAAGGAAAATGTAAGAGCACCCCTAGGAAGTCAAAACTGGTTGGGCTGAATTTTTCTATGCCTTCACAAGAAATCCCTGGGCATGGTGAGACATCACATGGGGACACTGAAGCTCCAATGGAACAAGAGCATGTTGAAGAAAAAGAAGAGGATATATTTGAAAGAGCAACAAACATAACACCGATAGACCTTGCTAATATCACAGAGGAATTTTAGGATGAGCAGGGGTTCCTGCAGCAAAACCAAGAACAAGAGAATGAGTTCCTACAATCACAACAAGAAGCACAACAAGAGCCAGAGCAAAAAAAATAATAGGAACAAGAGGTCTTGTAGCAAGAAGGGGGCGAAGAAATAGTACCCCCGCAGCCAAAGACAACTAGACAACCTGAGTTCATGTAGATAGTATTGTATGGGGAACAACCATCAACAAAGACACTGGTAGGAATTCATAACCCTACTGATTTTACGGTTCATGCAAAATTTTTAAATTTGTGGAAAGAAATAGAATGGAGAGAGGAAGAATGGAAACAAGAGAGGAAGAGACTGAAAAAGGAAATCCAAGAGAGGGATGAGGTTATTGAGGAGAAAAATGAGGAGATTGCTACTTTGAAGAAGAAAGTAGACAACATTGTGATCCTGGTGCCACAAATTCTAGAATGCAAAGCTCCTCCAAGGGTTTATGCCTTGCACTTGAGAGAGAAATATCTCTCTTTCAAGTTGTCAAAAATTGTTTCAGATTTAAACCCCTCCATTGAAACTCCTACTGAATTCTTCAATGCCTTCAGGATTGCTTCCCCTAAGATGAAAATTTTGTTATATGAATTCTATTTACACAATTATGCTGTCACATAGGATCATGATTGGAACCTATTGCTATATGTTGGGGATATTCAGCTACGAGCATTCATGTCTTGTGTACAAAATGAGATTAATTGGGGTGAGCAGAACAATGCTTATAAGAAAATGGAATCTAACATCCCCTTAGCCATCAGGGCTGAGTCAAGCCAACCAAAGGATATCCATAGAGAATGGCTCAGGATACTTCTCAGACCAAGCTATGGTAACAAAATCATGCCCAACAATGGAATAGTTTAACAAATGAGTTAAAACAAGCCAAGCCCCATTATATTCACAATTATGCTACAACATTGAAGTGAATTGATAGGTATATCCAGATTGGTAGAACAAAGGGGAGATTTTGGCTTCCCCTAACTTTCCATCCACCCATTCTCATGTGGCTAGTATCAAACTACAGATTTTACCAATATGATATTGCTACAAAAAGGAAAATATGAAACAAATTTGATAGATTGGGAGGATTTTATTGGGATCCAGACTCATGCTCTGCTGAGACAGATGTTGGCTAGCTTGCAATTGCAAACTTCAGAGCTTTGACCAAACAAAAGAACAACCCTTCCACTGTTGGAGGACCAACAAGACGTTAGGTTGGGGGGAATGATGAGCCTAGTTTTTGGTCAAATTTTGGGTAGAATCTATAGTCCATTTGCTGGTAGTGTCATTAACTTTAGTAGTTAAGTGTTAATATTTGCATAATGTTTCCCTCAAACCATTGACATTGGGTTTAACCCTATCTCTGTGAAGTTTTAATGACATTGGCATATTATGTGGATTATCTATATTAATTGTGTGTATGGTTGATGAATGTTATTTAAAGTGATTATAGATGTGCAATTACTATGCGTACTGACATTGCTATGCAAGACACAATTTGTGGATGCTAAGTTAAGAAAGGGAACCGTCAGATGACCATGTAGGGGAATCATTCAAAGAAGTCAACTGAAGGACAACAAAAAAAATAATTCCCCATGATAGTCAATTGTAACCGCCTTGTATTTATGGCATTGAACAATCGTGGACGTTACTATAGCGCTAAGTCCACATTTTGGGCATGCGTCCGACTGGATTCCCTGTAGACGTAACCGCTCTGCCACTCTTTTCCTCGCTTTCCCTAAATGGCGTCCTCTCAGTTAGTGGGAGTTGACCACCTTGTTTAGTTGGTAGAATAAATAAGGATTTGAATCTTCTTCTTGGGAGGTTTTAGTTCTTGATTGTTGTTGTTAGATGATATTGATGATGTATTAAGCATTCTCCACTTTTTAATACAACCATGCTGCTACTCTGTATATACATTTTTTAATGAATGAGATGATAGTATGCGTTTAAGCATTTGAGTTTGTATTAGTCTTAGTGGATACACATCCAAGGGGGGCCACTTGCTGAGTAATTTGTTCTTTAGAGTAATTAGTTTAGTTATTATTTCTTATTTTGTACTTAGTTAGAAATCTGGCATCAACTATTCCTGTAGCCACTAGAAGTCCATTTTGTGTTTGTTCTTGCAACCAAAGCAAACATAGTAGTTTCTTGTTTGTTGCTCAAAGCTTTTATTCCTGTTATGCATTTTAGTTCAACATAGTTGTTGTTGTTCAACATTTTCTTTATTTCCTTTTCGAGCAATTTACTTCTAGTATTGTGTGTTTCTTAGCTGTAGATTAGAAATGGCTACTTAAGAGTTCCTAGTGCACATACTTTGCTGGACCATTTCAAGTTCACGTCCCTGGGTTGACAATTTAAATGCACCTCCATGATGATTAAAGTAACTATTCGGGTTAGATGTCCAATCTCTGAATCATGGCAGTAAAGGTTGAGTTATCAAATCATTGTAGGAGGCCAACACATCTCATCCAAAACAACAACCTACATTTGAAATTTTTTATTTGATTGAGATTTCCATATCTTATCCTCTAGTTTAGCTTCTTACTTGGAAAATAATCACCTTTCAAGTACTTAGTTAAATTAGCATCAAATCTTTGTGAGGTAGCTTTCTTAGTCATCATCATCTAATTCTAAGTTTGTAACCTCCTTAACCTCTTCCTTTTCTTGGACTCATTAGTCTAGCACAAGCAAATACTATCAACAAACACCCATCAAACATGATATCTAGTCAATAAATTTTTCTATTGGAGGTTTCATACCTTCCACCCATCCAAACATCATTAAAGCATTGGTCCAAGCCTACTTAGGTGGCATTAATAGTCCAACTTGAAACAAAGAAAACATTTATTTACATCATCTTTATCTAACTTCACACCCCACATCTCATAGGATCACTACAAATTTTATGCCTATAACAAGGTCCCAAAACAATAAAATATAGAATCTAATCTTAGTAGCTCTAGTGTACCCACTACCAGGAGTGCTATCGAAAAAACCCTAGGGATGCTTGATGCCGAATTTGATCCTAGAGGGTATAGTACTCCAATACAACCCCAAACATCCCAAGAACAAGGGGTCATCATACAAGACATTAGTCACAAAACTTGCGGATTCATAGAGTATAATCTTGAAGAACTATTATAGATGACACAAGACCCAAACCTTGTTAGAGAACTTGATGCTATTTTACAAATTGACCCTAATCAATATTTTCTCAAACTTGCATAGGGAAGAGCTAAGATACCCGCCAAATTTGTTGTTAATACACTTAGGGAGCAAGCCCTCATGCAACAACATCAATTAATTGTACACATGAAATCGAACCTTGGGTACATGATGCCATATAATGATACCAACACCTCCTATACAAAATGTGTCAAGTCAAATTACCATATCTCCATTCAAAACATATTCATTAAATTTTTCAAGAAAATATTAATTCTGTTGTTCAACCAAGGTATAGGAAATCAAAGCAATCAAGGAATAAAAAATACAAATATCCCACCAACCGCAACATACACAACTCAACACAATCCAAACATTCCAAATAGAAACAAAATTAACTATGGGACTAATCCATTCACAATACCTACTCCTTCACACAACATACACCGAAGCATCCCCAATACTCAACAACATCAATCAACTCAACAATAACAACCTACACAACAATACATCTCACAACAAACTTTGATATCTCAAAAACCTCCTCAACAACAACCCACACATCAATATATCTCATAGAAAACCCCTACACTAAACAATAATCAACACCTCAATACATCTCACAACAAACTCCTATGCCACAACAACCTCCTCAAAACCATCACTATATATCCAAACAATAACAAACACCACAAAAAAAACAAAACGTTTCTTATCAACAACTAATCGCACAAAAAAATGACAAACATCCCAACATAACCCCTAACACCTATAAAACATCCATTATCAACCACAAAACCGTCAACAACACACCATACCACAATGTCAATACGATCCATACAATATACCTCCACAACAACAAAACAATCCACAATACCAAACAAATCCAAATACTCAACACACCCCATACAAACCATATGACATGACATATAACATCCCCCTAATCAAAACCCAACATTCAATTCATCTATCATACCATAGTATAACACATATAACCCCACACCAAAAAATCCCCCTAATAATTTAACATCAAAAATCCAAATATTAACATGAAAAATCCATGATTTAAAAATGGGAACAATGAAGAAATCATATTCTCTTCAAGATCTATGTCCATATCCATTTTATAGGAGAATAACAATGATACCATTTCCCCTAATTTTGAGATACCAAATTTTGACAAGTACAAGGGACAAGGTAATCCAGAAGAGAACATATGAGGTGTCCTACAATGACACATATCTAATGCACCTCTTTCCATAAAGTTTAGGTGGGTAGGTGATCGAATGGTTCTTACACTTACCCTAGGCATTAAGACATTTTAAGAAATTGTAGACCAATTTTTTCTCACTTCTCCTATAATATTTATGAAGAAGTCACTTTAAATGAATTATATCTTGTCAAAAATAATAATGGAGAAACCTTCACTCCCTTTTCAAAAATATGGAGATATAAAGCAAGCAAATGTAAATGAACTATTTTAGAGAAACAAAAAATAGACATTCTTGTGAACAATCTAAACATGGAAGTTGATTATCACCTACGTATGCAATATGCCACAACATTTGAATAACTTATTGTGAAAGGTCTCACCATCAAAAGGGCTAGTGAAGATCTACAAAGATAACAACCAACCATTAAGTTCCAATGATAAACCTTGCCTATGGGACAAAAATGAAAATATAACCAATGATGGTGTTATGGACATAAAGTTTATACAAAACACACAAACTCAACCAAACAAATATCAAAATGTACAAAATGCCAATCCTCCAAGAGGACAACCTCCTAGACTAAAAAACATGGCTAGACACAAATACATGCCCTTAGGGGAACCAATTGAAACATTTTTGAACAAACTTAATCAAGCTTCCTAATTTCAAACAATACAAAGAACCTCAATTTAAACCCTCATGGTACAATGACAACAATTATTATGAGTATCATTGGACAAAAGGGCACAAAACCTAAAATTATATGAGGCTTATAAATACCATTCAAGACCTCATATATCATAGTGAGGTAAGAATTGATCAACGCCCATGGACCTCTAGAAATAATGAGTTAGGTATATACAAGATTCCAATGCCCGATCATGGTAAAGGAAATTATGCTGGAAAGTCAAAAGAGTTTGCAACCAAGTCAACCACTCCTATGACAATGTCGTAGGAAATACACAGTATGCCAACCACCATATCTCTGTTGTTATAATACATGGACAAAATCTAGAGTGTAGAGTCACCACACAATGATGGATTATAGTTTAATCAATCATCTCAAGAAAAACCTAGCACAAATCTCAATCTTAGAACTCTTGAGAATCTCCCATACTTATAAATAAGTCTTAGATAAGGCTCTCTTACAATTGTCTGTACCTACTAATATAGATACAAAAAAATTCTAGTCCATGGTAGGGCACATCACATCCACTCATCACCTTATATTCACAAAAAAGGACCTTCCCAATCAATCATATCATAATAATGCATTGAGGTCTATGACCATAAACACAAGGTAAAGAGAGTTTTGATAGATGGAGGTATAGGCTTGACTATTTGCAATCTTCAATTGGTTAGACATTTAGGATACTCTGAAGGAGTGATCGAAAGAGAAAAGGGAATAACAATCCAAGCATATGATGACAATTAAAGGGACTCAAAGGGGACTATAAGGTTTCCTATACAAGTTATTCTTACAATAAATGAAATGAAATTTCAAGTATTGGACCTTGGATTTACTTACAACATTCTTCTAGGATGCTCATGGATACATACCATGTAGGTCATTCCATCTATATATCATCAGTGCCTCAATTTTCCTTGCAATGATTTTGAGGTTACCATTCAAGGTGATCTTGAACCCTTCTAATACTACAAAAACATGGAAGAAAGGTATCTTAATTTGCTCCAAATTCCTAATAATGATGTAACTCTACATTCATCTTCCTACATTGATCCATCAACACTTGCATCCACATCCACCTCCCATGAAACAACCTTTGAAGTCAATGTTCAAATGCAAGACAATGGTTGTGGTGACTACAACTTTAAAAATTCCTTCTATGTGGGACAACTACCACTTTCTCCAAAAACATATGGAAAAACTCATCATACCGACAAAGCATCCAAGTACCGAAAGAGCATCCAAGATTATCAAGTTCAAACCAACAATATTTACAAAATAGGGAAATCTTAATACAAATGTTATAGATGAAAAAGGCTTTTCAAAATTGATATATCAAGAAGAAAATGAAGAAGCTCCTCTTCCTATTGATCAAAGTAGCAAAGGATTCCAAATAATCAAGAACATGGGATACACAGACAATGGTAGACTTGGTCTAAAACAACAAGGCATTCGAGAACCCATCCTTTTGGAAAAGTGACAAAGGTATAAAGGTTTTGGGTATAGCTCACACAAAAATGTGATCCTTCTCACTGAGTGTACCTCTATCAAGGAAGTTGTAGCTTCTCCCTATTATAGTATATTTAATAATGATGACATCAAGGAATTGCCTATGTGCATAATTGATCTATTCAAAAATACATCTACATACAATATCATTACCAAATCATTCATGTCCACCACTAAAAATAATGGCCTCAAACTCATCTATCCCTAGCTTATTGATTGGGACCAACAACAAGCACCAATTATCGATTTGTTTGAAAATGATGAAGCTATCATTGAATTCATGGGACTTGTTAACACAAATAAAATGCCACTACACCAAAATCCTAAGTTGTTAGTGAGGGAGACATTAGAGAGGTTAAGGGGTATTTACGAGGGTTGAGGGTCCCACTTAACAACAGTTTACCCCCCTAGTCAAGAGGTCAGTAGACACAATTGACTGTGAGACAGAAAGAGTGTCAAGAGTGGGAGTCGAACCCTCCCCAGTGGAGTCACCTGTTTTGTTAACACAGATCGACTACCACTACACCAAAATCCTAAGCTATCAGTGAGGGTGACATCAAAGAGGTTAAGGGGTATTGATGAGGGTTGATTTTCCCATGTGACAATAGTTCAAATGTTTTGTTAACATAGAATGACTGCCACTATACCAAAAGCCTAAGTTTTTAGTCTGGGGGACATCAAAGAGGTTAAGTTGTACCGACTAGGGTTGAGGGCCCCACATGACAATAGTTTACCCCCCAGTAAATAGGTTGGTGGACATAGTCAACTACGAGACAAAAAGAGTGTCAAGAGTGGGAGTCAAACCCTCCCCATGAATAGAGTCACCAGTTTTGTTAATATAGATCAACTACCACTACACCAAAAGCCTAAGCTCCCAGTGAGGGCGACATCAGAGAGGTTAAGGGGTACCATTGAGGGTTGAGGATCCTACATGACAATATTTTATGCCCCTAGTTGAGAGGTCAATAGATAATATTGACTATGAGATGAAAAGAGTGTCAAGAGTGGGAGTCAAATCCTCCCCAACGAAGTCTCCAGTTTTGTTAACACAGACCGAATGCCACTACACCAAAATCCTAAGCTATTAGTGAGGGTGACATCAGAGAGGTTAAGGGGTATGTATGAGGGTTGAGGTCCCACATGACAAAAGAAGTACAATAGAATAAAAATCATTCTCTAGTATCTATCTAATCATGAATATCCTATAAAATCTAATAATTCTCTGGGAATGGAGTTTTGACTCCTCCTACATCCATGCATCTAACATCTCCTCACTATTTTTGCTATATGTAGTGATTTTAATTTCAACTTCTCCTTATGAATTTGGGTCTTCTAATTTATCACTTGATGGTAACTATGATATTACATATAGGCTTTTATTCTTACATTCATTATATTCCTCTAGGTTTACTTCTTATATATGTGCTTAATTTGGAGTTTTTTCTAGGGGGTTATGAATTAGTCTATCTTCATCAACATATCTCTTCCTTTCTCTCTTCCTTTCTGGAATCTACAATTTCATTAGTGTTTACAAACCACCATAGTCCTAGCAGTGCATTGAATGAATCAAAGGTCTCCTTTATTACTACTACTTCAAAGTCTAATCTTTGTTTCACTGCTTTAAAATTGAATTCTACAAGTTTTCATGTTCTCAAGGTTTTCATTCCTATGCCATCTGCAAGGCTAATATTATAGGGCGTTTTTATAGTTGTGGCTTTCCTATTTGTTCACACACCCATTTTCAGATCATGTTTATATCGCCTCCTAAATCTACCATGACATTGGTGATCTTTTATGGTCCTTCATGTTTTCCATTGTCTGCCATTTTTGTTTATGGTTCTAATTTGTGGTATTTTATTCTATTTATTCCAATATTTTTAAATTTTTTGTAGTAATTCCAATAGGTTGGATTTTTTAGACATTTTAATTAATTGTTTAATTATTCCCACTTCTTGTTTAGAAAAATATTTTTCTTTTTCTTTTTATCTCGTTCTCTAGCAATAGTTTTCTTTGTTTCTTCAAGTATGTGATGATGTTTTCTTTTAGTTGGATGGAATATTTCCTCATTTGAGACAGTTTCTTCTTTTTTCATGTCTTATTTTTCAGTTACGGTATTGGTCCCTTGTCTTATTATTATCACTTGTTTATTGTAGGTATTGTTTTCTCTTTCAGATTTATTTGTCTCTTGAAGTTCTTCCTTTTGGACTCCATCTGTCACCTCAAGCTCTTTTGATATTTTCCTCATAAACCTTTCCCCTCTAGATGAGTTTAGATTTTGGATCTCATCAATTTTTGATTGTCATGACCCATTTTTATAATAGGTTTTGGCTTTTTCACAATTAAACATGTCATGTTTTGTACTTTCGTGAAATCCACAAGGTTTCTTCCTATACCCCCAACATTTTATCACAAAGTGGCCTAGTTTATCACATTGAAAATATGTGGAATATTTCATATCCTCCTTCCTCTTTCTCAACCTTTATCTCCTTGAAATTGGCCTCTTTCACTGTATGAGTCTGTATTTGGTTGATTTTTGAATAAAATTAATATTTCTATTAATTTCCATTGTGGTACTTTATATCCATGGTTGTGCTGATTAAGTGGCCATTCCGCTAGGCATTTTACATATGCCATTTTTTGTGGTCACTGTGATTTTTTAAATTATTGAGACTCTTCTCAATTGAAATACTTGTGTGGGATAATCCTTTATTTTATGATTGTTCCACTCTCTGCAAGTGGCACAATAGAGTGAGTTTAATTTCTTGGATAGTGCTCTCAAATCTACTCCTTGTGTGTTATCTTTATTTTTTCTAATTTACTTCAAACATTCATTTCTTATAGTTCTTCTCTTCCACAATAAGAATAACAGATATTAGGTCTTGGTGCAAAAAAGTGTCTCTTTTCCATAAGGTCTTGTTGGATTCTTAATTGTTCTATCTCTAGTTTAATTTCTCCATTTACTTGTTCTTGTTTTACCTTTCCTATTCCCACTAGGATTGGTTTTCAATCTAACATGCCAAACTAACAAGTTATAGATAGGTATCGAAATGTCTCTCATCTAGGGCTATTCTAATTTTTGATATTACTCCAAAGATGAATCATTCAATTTTTGGTTTTTTTGTTTAATGGTTCTTCTAGTCTCCTAGTAATTTCTTTGAATATATTATTAATTTATTTTTATGGTTCCATCCTTATTTTATGTAACTTAATAATTTTTTTGACTTCTATAGGTAGTTCTAAAGTATCAAAGTTGGCTAAGAAGTCCTGTTTCACTACTTCCCATTCTTTGCCACTGTTAGGGTAGTTTTTCTAGTACCATTTAAGGGTGTCTTCATAGATTGATTAGATGAAATTAATCAGTTTTATATATTCTCTTGTTATGTTCTATTGTTTCCACATAGATTCTAGGATAAAAACATATTATGTTGCTTCATTTGTATCTTTTCCAAAAAGAGACAACTTCCTAGGAGTATTCATACATTTGTTTACTCTTCATTGTATATATATCCTATGTCAAATTGATATGTCCCCAGATTGCCTATGTTATTCTCCTCTCTTTCTTTTTCTCTTATATCTTTCTCACTTAAGGCGTCTTCTACTTCTTCTACTAAAATTCTTCTATATTTTAATGGAATTAAAGGCCAGTCTTGGTCTGGGGATTGTCACAATTTAAACTACCTTTTCATTTGTGGAGATGTTCATTTGTTAGTAAGTGCCATTTGATTAGTTTATGGTGTCACTTCATTAGAAAATTTTAAAATCATGATGTCCTCTTTACTTTCTACCACGTATTCTCTTATTCTTATAACACTATTGGTTACTAACTCATCCATGTAATTGGCATCAAATGTTATATTATAAAGATTTTGTATGGGGTTTCCTACTAGTAACCAATCCACGTTCATCCTTAATTGTGTATCTGTCTAATTTGGATAAGCAATTGATGTTCTATGGAAGGGTGGTGTCATAATTCTTACCATTTTATTTTTTTAAGTCCTTTCTAGTTTTTTGAGTCTTAAATATTTCCTTTTATTTTTTATGATTTAGCTTATTTTCTTCATGTTTGAACTTAGTTTTGGTATTCTTTCTCCACACTCTTTGATACACCCACAATGGCGTGCTCTTCTTCTTTGGCTGCACCCACAGTGACACTCAACAACACCCTCAATGGTATGCTCTTCCTTTTTGTTTATATTTTTTCATTAACTTTAAGTTTTCTTCTCTTTTATTCTTTTTTTTATTATTCCATTCTTCTGTGGTATCTTTCTTGTCATTCTTGAGTTTGTTTCAACCTTCTTTGTTCCATGTTCATGTCCATTTCTAACTTAATCCTTCCACAATTTTTGTTGTCTCCTTTTTCCATGAGTTTTTCTAGTTTGGGCTTCCATTAATCCTTATATATTCCATGTGTAGTTTAAATTTTTTAATAGTTACATCTTTTTCAAGAATATTTTCAGATTCATCCCCCCCTTCCGTTTTTCATCCCTTAAGTTCCTACCCTCATCTCATAGAGGTAGTACCTAAGAGTGTTGTGTGTAGATTTTTTTCCTTTTGTAAGTGTTATCTTCTTTTCTGTCGCTAATGTTCTATTCTTTTACTCTATATTTTCTTTACTGTCCTCTCTAGGGTTTTGATAATGGAACAATGCTAACAAGAGAATTTAGGGAATTATAATCTAGAGGTTTTACCTTGATATCTCTTATGAAATCTATTAAATACCCTAGAGGGTATAGTGATAGAAGAGAGTAAGAGCGGTAGGAATCTATATATCTAATAGTATATCATATATAACTTAAACAAGAATAGCAATCATCCATGTAGAGGAGGGGGATTGAACACTCAGAACCTTGAGTCACAGGAGCGTCTAGAATGATCAACTGCCTTGATCTACCTCAAGCTAAGGATTGTTTAAGACAAGTTTAGTGTTTTAGGAGGGTGAAAAGGAAGAGAAATTGATCTGACACTATCCTTCTGCCAACCCGAGAGGTTTAGGGAACCAAATGAGTTAATTCTCGAGCCAAAACTGAGACCCTAACAACTCTGTGTAAGAGGACCCTAATGCAGAAGATAGAAAACAATACGATGTACTGATGTCTCGGTCAGGCACCGATGTCTGTATAGATAGGGAGTACAAAATAAAGTTAGGACTGACAAGGATTTAGCTACAACCTGATAAATAGAAGTTCACATGATGATAGAAAGCATAAAAGAGCTAGAATGCTAGGAAAGCAAGAAGAATACTTTAACTTGAAAAGATAAGTTAACTAGAGTAAAAAAGTGATAGAAATATCACTTACAAATGGTCTAGCCTCCCGCAAGCTCCACACGAATGCAAAACCTACACACAGTAGAATAGGGAAAAATGTTGGGGCTATTTTAGGGCTTGTCATAGTTTAACCCCCATTTCGGTGTTCCCACCTCCATGGAAACCATAATAGTCACGAGATAGAAAATGCAATAAAGAAATTAATGGAAGAAAGTGATACCAAGCAAGAGAAACAATGCTATGCTACGAAATCAAATGAAAATGATAAAATGGATGGATATCACCTCCCAAGCAAGGTTCCCTCGAGCATGTGAAGGGAGATACAGGCTCACAAGCTTGAAGATGCAATCGTTGCCACAACAACAAAAGTAAAATCTAGAAGAGTAACACTTTAGAGCTTCAATAATGGTGAGAAAAATGGAGTGTGTAGCAAGTAGAGTGTAGATGATCAAGAAGAGTGTGTTGAGCCTCAATTGAATGAATGAAGAAATGCTTTGAAGAGAATAGCAGCCCAAAAGAGTCGTTCGAGGTTGGTCAAGGGCGTAAGGGTGTTACTCTTTGTCACCAATGGAGAATTGTAACACCTCTGCAGATTCTAGAGGTGTGAGTTCTATTAGGATGGAAGCGTTATGTGCAGACATCCACACACTGCGCTAGTGTCCTCAACAAAAAATTCCCCACCAACACTACATATAGCCTCCAAGTGGGTGGAGAGTGACTGGGTGAAGTGGAAATGTATTGTCGGATTTGATTTTTTTAAGGTGAGGGTATGCAAATGAGGAATTTGCGAGGGGTGAAAATTCACTCCATTATATTTTTCCCCCACTTTAGTGAGCACATGTACTACCAAATGCAAGGTAAAGTAGATCAACAAAGTTTAGAAATGTATACTTGAAATGTCGAGGAAGTAGACCAAAATCTGACCCACCTGAGAGAACAGGAAGAGAAACTGGCTCCATAGGTCCTTGGACCCAAGGAGAGTTGAACAAATATGCGTCACAGATCTATAGATCTACGGATGGTGAACAAAAGGCTCTGTAGGTCCTTAGAGCTATAGATTTGAACAAAGAGATCTTGTAGGATGTAAGCACTTCACAGGTCCTCAAAATTGCAAAGGAGGCACCCCCCACGTGCTCTGTCTTGAAGGAAGCTAGATGTGAGAGGCTTCACAGAGTCTGATTGAAAAGAAGCTTCACAAGTGCACCTACAAAGCAACATGTTAATCCACAGACAAAACATGTTAGATATCAAAACGAAGCCATGTAGGCAGATAAGCATATAATCACACAAAAATTCAACAATTGAAGGAAGAGCTTTCAAAGGGTTCCCTCAGAAACCCCTCAAAAGAAAGGGGGTCCACTCAAGGGACATTCAGTTCAAAAGAGAAATAGTATTTTTGAAAAGAGATAGAGTTTTCTCCAATGATTCTAGCATCAAGGATTCCTTCTGAAAGATTCATTTCATCAAGGAATTCTTAAGAAAGAATGTTCCTTTGCAAAGGAAAGTACATATTCTATCTTACGAATCCTAGATGAAAGAAAAATTCATCTAGGGATCCATGTTGAAGAATGCAATTTTGAAAAATAGAGATTTTCAAGAAGGGATTCATTGGCTATCAAATGCACCTTTTGAAAATCGTAGCAGTATAATAGCTCCCCTTAGGATGATGCATGCTAAGCACAAAGGCATGTGACATCCTAAGGAGAGAAAATCAAGAATGAAAGTGATTTTGTGGCCCATAGAAAATGACGAGATGTAACCATTGTAATGTTGTTGCACACACGAGGGACAACACACAAGCACCATAATATCACAAAGCAAGAGAGAAAGATAATGAGAAAAAGATAGACAATAACATAGTGAATGAGAGACAAGGGGATTTGATATTTCAATGTTAGAGCTACCCATAAATATAGATAAATAGATATAATAATATATAAATGAAATGTCATCAACCCCCTACTATATCAGACCATGTGAAGAAAGGCACGTGAAAACAATATGAAAATAAAAAATTGGGTTAACAAGGAAGGGAGGCCTAAATGCCCCTAGCACTTTGCATCGTCCCCAATTGTCAAAAATCAAAGGTATGAAAAAGAGAAGAATGGTGTGACAAATAGATGAAGTTTTATGACACAAAAAACACTCCTATATCCAAGCACCTATGAGGGTGACAAGGGTCATCTAGGAACATATAAAACAAGCATGTGGTAACACACACACACAATGTAATATATAGGTAAAGAAGAGGCGCCCCCTAGTCCTCATCAACCAAGAGATCATCGTTCTCCCAACCTAGATCATTGTGGGGGGAGGTTGGATGAACCTACAAGGGTGGAATATCAAGGGGGTACCCTTTGACCCTCCTACAACAAGAGCCAAGGAAGAAGGCACCTCGAGGTCTTCTCCACTTAGTTCTTGTGAGGTGAATGTCAACAATCTCACAAAGGTCGTTGATAGGGCTGGGACATCATCTATAGAGTTGAACATGCACTCTATAGGGGTTCCATGTGTCAACTTAGTGGGCGATGGAGGCGGGGCCCAAGATCCATTGCTAGCCTCACCGAAATATTCAGGAGCAATGACAAATTCCAGAGATGTCGAGGCTTCCTCCGTCACTAGGATGACATAAGCCAATGCAAAATAAACCTCCAAAGAAGGCAAACCCTTCTTTTGACCCCCATTGCAAGCAGGTTCATCCTTCATCTTTCGTTTCATCGGATGATGCGAGATCCCCATAGATGAAGTAGAGAGCGAGGAGGAAGAGGAAAAAACCACGGTAGACACCACTGAGGTGTTCGACATGTCCACAAGTTTTGAAAAGGGTGAGATGTCCAGAAGGGACATCAAAAGGGGAGGCCTTAATTGAAGGATCAATGAATACCTACACCCTCTTCAAGTGAGGATCATTCACAATCGCAGGGGGAGCCGGGAGCAAGATTGAGGCAGAGGGAACTAAAGAAGAAAGAGCGAAAGAGAATGATACAAAAAAAGATGCTGAAGCATGAGCTATTGGATCCCATTCCTTCTTTTGTAAGGTGGCCTACTCCAGATCCTTCCTCTGACGCTTGCACTCATGCACAAGGTGGTTTCTACAACTCCTGGAGCTAGAGGCCGCGGCCTGAGAAGGGACAAAAGAATCCTCTTCAGCCATCAAAGTATCCACCATAATTGCTTCTAGTGGAGGGAGGGACTCCTAGTCGAGAATATGATGAAGAGATGGAGGAGATGATGCAAAAATAGAAGGAGTAAGCTCAAGCACCTCAGTGGTGGGCCTTTTCCTATTCACTACCTTAGATGTAGGAGCAATAGGAGGTCGTGAAGGTCAAGACATAGAAGATTCTCCATGAGGACCCTTCCCCTTACCATACAAAATGGGCTGAGGCACCGTGGGTAAGATAGGAAGTTCAAACATTGGATGCTTGGCCTTTCGCCAAGCGGGCACCATAGGACTCCGCAAAAAATGCATAGGAGAAGAAGTCGATGGCACTGCAACAAGGAAAGAGGAAGCAATAGGTGGAACATTATAGGAGAAAGAAGAGGAGCCCTGGGCAGACCTCTCCTCTTCTCTTTTTTGAGCTGCCAAGGCAACCTCACATTCTGCCATTATGCAAGATCTATGTGAAATGACATAGGGAGAAGGAGGGTATCTCACCTTTGGCGTTATGCTCCTAGTCTTGTATTTCACATAAGTTTGATACAATAGGTCTATCCTAGGAGGGAGTGTACCAACAAGGGCAGGCCATAAGTGATCAAGTGAGTAGCCCCCACATGCAATCGTTGGTTTATAACTGGTATCATGGACTACATGCACAAAACCCTCATGGGAAAAATTCAAAAACTTATGGATTACCGAGGGAATTGCATTCATGGAAACTAGCTAGGGGATGCCTAGTTTCACTCTGAATAGTTCAGACCCTAGGATGATATCAAAGAGTGCATTCATAGTCCTAGGCCCAACCAGGACTAACAAGGTGATACAACCGATGGGAGGGACGGAAAGCCCATCGTGTGTACGTATAGTGCTTCTAGAATCATCATATCCATCCTTATGTAAAATTTTTATCAACATGATCTCCTCTATAATGGCATTCACCTGACATGTAGGGTCAATGAGGTCACCTGTTATAGTATTCCCATTGATAAGTGTAGGGATGTACAAAGGGGATAGTTCTCTATTAGAGTTCATCGGAAAATCCTATGAGGTAAACGTTATAGTAGGAGATCCACTCGCAGGTTGTGCAGATGGGATGGGTAGATGTAGGAAGGAAGCCATATTTATGTACACTAGATAGAACTTTAATAGGAGCCCCCAAGGATTTCACAATTAGACAGTGACCCACTCAAGGTTTCACTTTGTAACACTTAGGAATCCTCCTAGCTATGCCACTAGGGGTCATAGGTTGGGTTGCAAGGCTAGGAACCTTGCAACACACACCCACAACACTCCTAAAATATGAGGGAAGGGTCTTTTAGCACTACCAAATAGAACCAGAATGGTTCACATCGGGTTCACCAAAATGTAGAGGGGGATCGAATGCTTAGAACCTCAGGTCATAGGAGGGTCTAGAACGATCAATTGCCCTGATCTACGTCAAGCTAAGGATTGTTTAAGAAAATTTTAGTGTTTCAGGAGAGTGAAAAGGAAGGGAAATTGATCTACCACTATCCTTCTACCAACCCGAGAGGTTTAGGGAACCGAATGAGCTAATTCCCGAGCCAAAATTGAGACCCTGATAGCTCTTTGCTAGAGGTCCCCGGCGTAGAAGACAAACGACAGTGTGACATGTTGACATCCCGGTTGGGCACTGCACTAGCGTCCGTATGGTTAGGGAGTTCAAAATACAGTTAGGATTGACAAGGATTAGCTACAACCTGATAAATAGAAGTTCACATTGTAGACACTAAAAATTGTCCTAGGCCTGCGACTTTATTAAATCCCCTTTCATCCTTGAAAATTAAATAATTTTAATTATTTAATTATTGTCCAAAGTCATAAAATCTTCTATTAATTAAATAACTTGAATTATTTAATTAATTCATTTTATCTTTCTATTTCCTCTTTTGATTAATTAAATAAATGGTTATTTATTTAATTACGTCATTAATTTTCTTGTATTCTATAATTAAATAAATTATATTTATTTGATAATTTATCACTTTCTACTACAATTAAATAATTATTTCAATTATTTAATTATTTATTATCCTCTTCTTCCATAAATTAAATAAATTTTATTTATTTAATAAACTAATTTGTCTTGGGCAATGGGTCTAGCTTGATTGGATAAAGCATCCTGTTGCAAGCAAGAGATCACAAGGTGTAGTCCCCCCACTATCCCCATGGTATCGGAGGGCATGTCACCAAGGCTTAAATTTGACGATCGATCTTGCCTACCAACAAATGTTTTAATGATAGTTATCTATTCAAAGTCACCCTTAAAACATTATGATATACCTTAGTGTAAGTAAAATTATATATAAATCAAATATATATATCATTATAATTCTATATAAATTTTGACAGTCTATCCAAAATCTCTCCTTTCATCTGATACAATCTTCTTAAAATTTTGATTGTATTTTATAGAAAAAATCTCTAAATACGATCATATGGCCATCAAATTTAAGCCATGCATGTCGTGCCAGCGCCACCGGTCACGTGAAAAAAGTATACTAGCCACATTACAGTTTATAGGGGGATGGATACCCGATCAATTCCTACAGTCTAAACAAAAAAAACTAATTTGTCTTTTTCCTCCGCTTTTTAATGAGATAATTGTTTCCAATTATCTTAGTTAGAAAAAATTAACTTTTCTCTCCACTATTAAATAATTATTTTAATTATTTAGTAACTTGTCTTTTTCCTCCGCTTTTTAATGAGATAATTGTTTCCAATTATTTTATTTAAAAAGTTAGCTTTTTCCCTCTTCTTCTATAATTAAATAATTATTTTAATTATTTAATTATTCATTTAGCTTTTCTGCCATAAATTAATTAAATTTTATTTAATTAATGACTTGCCTTTTTCTCCCACCTTTTTGAATCAAATTGTATTTAATTTAAAAAATCAATTTACCTTTTTGCCTCTATAATTAAATAATGTTGCCATTATTTAATTATTCACTTGCCTGTTTGAACTAAATGATTTTCTTCATTCCTCTCCCAGTCTCATTCTTATCCTCTCTTGTCACATTGAATTTCAACCATTGATTAATCCTTTTCAATCTTGGTCATTCATTCAAATCTGGCTCTTCTATAAAAAAAATCTTTCATGGTCATTTTGATATATCCAAAATTAGGCTGAGACAATTATCTTCAAAATTTTGTTGGCATAAACATAGGCTATTATTTTAATTTATAATCTGAGTGCATTAATCATTTAAAAGAAAAATGGAGAAGGGTAATGGAGGTGATGCATTGGTGGTATGAATGTTTGGTAAATTTCCTTAGTTTATGATTATATGTTCTTCATTGCTAGATTAGGGATTTAAGGTTTTATTACTATGTTTAATGATCTTAACCTCAAATTTTCTTGATTACATTGGTGAACATGACGTGAAAGGACAAGTTTTGTTGTACAATTTTTTTTAAGTTTTGTAGGTTACATGTACAAAACAATGGAACTATTGCCTCAAATGACGCAACTACTTTTAGCAGTTCATCGCATCTATGGCTCGCAGTGACACAATTGCTTCTGACTATGACATCTTTTGGGTTTGAGTGATTTCTTGGGTTTTCTATGCATTTTATGTTCTCTAGTTTTGAATTTCTCAGTCTAACCCTCTAATCAAATCACATTAGTCTCTTGTTCACTTGGATTTGGAAGTTTTCAATTTCTATCTTTATATTCAATATAATAGGGATTTTTTGTGTTACTGATGTTTGCTTTGCAACATGTGGTATAAATCTTGGGAGGAGTTCTAAAAACTATTTCTTTTGAAACACAACTGTTTATTTTGAAACAAACTTTGTTGTCCCATCTTTGATTATCTAGTTTAGATTTTATTTTGCTTGTTACAAATCTACACTCATAAAGGATAAAATGAACAACAAATTGCATATATCACTCATATGGATAAAATGAACAAAAAATTACATATATCACTCATAAAGGATAAAATGAACAAAAAATTGTATATATTACTCATATGGATAAAATGAACATCGAATTGCATATATCACCCATAAAGGATAAAATGAACAACAAACTGCATATTTCACTCATTCGGATTTAAAAAGAATTTGCATCATACATTCATACATGATAAAATGAAAAAAAAAACTACATTAGTGTACTTTCTCAGATTGTATCTTTGAGATAAAAAGAATCAGTGCTTTATTGTCTTGTGATTGTGTCTTTGTTATTGGGTGTGTATGCTCTCCCCTCATGCCTAGTGTGACCTTGGGAATCAAAAACACGTTTTTATGATTGCACTCTCACACCAAACATTTTATTTTGAGGCTAAAATGAACACCATGCT
This sequence comes from Sequoia sempervirens, assembly GCA_007258455.2. NCBI lineage: Eukaryota > Viridiplantae > Streptophyta > Pinopsida > Cupressales > Cupressaceae > Sequoia > Sequoia sempervirens. The sequence continues at coordinate 81,155 of VDFB02265898.1, forward strand.
AGTGTAAGTTAAACACATTATGCTCTCTCCTCGCACTTAGTGTGATCTTGGAGATTTGAAGGCATTGTGTTTGTCTTGCTGTTGTTTACCCTTAGAGGGATTTCCTCCTAATTTGTGAGAGGGAACAACCCAAGCGATACTTTCATTTCGGTCCGCTATACAAATAATTGTGGTTGTGACGAAAGTCATCAATCACCTAGTGCATATGTTCTATACTGACAAAAGTCTTCCTCAATATCCATGAGATGCATAAAAACCCTTTCTAAGGGCTAGGAGACCTCTTAAATGAGTGAACCACTGCATGTATAGACACCAGACTATCCCAAAACGCCAATTAAAAACCACTTGTTGTAGAAGCGAAAAACCTTTTTTACTTGTTGGTGTAGGAAGTCAGACCTTCGAAGCCACCCTATACTTAATATTCATTATGGAGACAAAAAATACCTCAGTTTATAAGATCTCTAAATCTTCGGGGTAAGAGATTTTGGTGTGCCCTTTCTGTGGTGGGGGAGCTAGTGTCACCAATATCTCTAGCTATTCACTTTGTCTCAGTGTTTGGAGTAATCCAATTAGGGACTCAACAAGTAGTATCCTCTTTCTAGCCTAGATTGTGCATGCTTACAAGTGTTTTCAAATTTGTTGAGACCAAAACATTATGTCTGTCGTGTTTTGTGTGTGTGTCCAAAACAAACATTTTCAGTCTCAATCAATCATCACACTTGGACCTTGAAAATATCAAAAGCTTGCTCACAAAGGCAAACAACACAAATTTCTGCATGATCTCTTGCAAAACCAAAATCCCTAAGTGAAGATCAACATTTCACTTTTTCAAACATAGACATCGTAGTTCAAGGTCTATCAGGAAACACATCTTGAAGAAATACCACAACCGAGACATATTTTTGATAAATTTCTATTAATTCCCTTTGAGGAATGAACCAGACTTACATGTCCAAAATGAGCCTAGAATTTAAACCAAACTTGCTCACCTCATTTCTGCCATTCCATCACATTCATTTAGCTTTCCATCACATTTTAGACAATCTTTAGGGTATTCTCCTTACATTGCTTAGACAAATTTTAGGCCATCATCGTATTTTCCTCACCTATTATAGACTTCAATCATTAGGTTGCATATACCTTTTGAAATTTTTTAGAATAGAGAAACTTACCATATCTTGTCATAGGCCCGTTGCTACAAAGAAACATTGCCATTGACCTTGTCATTTTCCACATTAGTCCTTGTCATTTTGGTGTAACCTTTAAACTCATTAGTCTAGTTTAAAGCTCACCTTGTCAAACTTGTCACTTGTCATCTACTCATTAAGGTCATTGACAATCTTACTTGGAAACATTGGACTATCCTAGGTTGGCTAGTAACTCTTTTCTTAGTCTCACAAAAGGTGCCTAGTCATAATTTTAGATATCCATACCATAACCATCTCATTTGCATACCATAATTTTCATCATCCCATTGACATCATTACACATCTTAGACTTAATCATACCTTATATTTTGGGACATAGTGACATCAACATCTCTCAAATCTTGTCTATTGTCACCTTGGGCCTTAATCTTAGTTATTAGAATCATTCCATACACTTTTAGACTTGGTCATACCCTAGATTTCGGTTATAGTGACATTGCCATATCCTAATCTCGTTATTGTCACTCTCAAATTTAAATCTTGGATATTATAATTATTAGGCATCCTTATATCCAAAAAAAATCCAAAAACATAGTTTAGGTTTCACACCTTAGACTTAGGTCATACCATTGCATTATCATACCTTAGACATCTTGTCACATACACATTCCCCCTCTAGCAAGTCTTTTATGGTTGAAATAAGGTCACAAAAAAAAAGAAAAGAAATGGAATTTTTACATGACAATGATGACAACCTCTACAATCACACTAGTAACCTAAACTTTGGTTCCTCCTCAAATGAAGTGCCTAAATCAA